>PVHP010014013.1:0-39868 GCA_004024765.1 Zapus hudsonius | reverse complement strand
CTCATACCCTGTTGCCAGGTCCCATGTCCGAGGCCAATGCCTTGGCGGACCGGGCAACTCGGGCCTTGGCTCTAGTCGTGACAAACCCCATTGAACTAGCAAAAGATTTTCACCGTCTGTATCATGTGCCTGCCAATACGCTTCGAAAGAAGTTTGAGATATCCAGAAATACAGCCAGAGAAATTGTTAAAGCCTGCCATGGCGATGTCCCGGCTCCCTGCATGTTATGAGGGAAACCAACTGCTCTCTGATTGGATTTGAGGCCCACTCTGAGAGAGGGAATTAATTCATGTCTGGTACTCCCACTTGAGACCATTGGCCTTCCCCATTTTGCTCACCTTTTGTGAGGTCCTCCAGCCATCAGCGATTGCTTGTTCCAACTCTTCCCAGGTGACCATGGTGACTTCTTCTCCCCCGGGAACAAAATTCAGCCTCCGGCCTACTTGTTCCTGACAGTAACAAATACAAGACAAGTTTAAGTCCCCAGAGGGAGGCAAAGGAGCAGACCTGGCCCGACAGGTCGGCCCAGAGACCAGCCAGAATCGGGCAGTTCATTCTTTGTCTCGCTTTCTTGGCAAAGGGTGGGAAGGATTTCCCCAGCACCCAGGGACAGTAGTGCCCGGCCCTGGAGGGACATGAATAGCCAGGGTTGGAGGGGATGAGGTTGGGACAAGTCTTAGAGAGAAGCCAGGCTGAGGATAAGCCCCCCACCCCCAGAACCCTTTCCCAAGAACTGGCCCTTATTACCAGGAATTCATCCCGTTCTTTCATCAGGTTCTCAAGTTCATTAATCCGAAGGAGGAGTTTCTGGAAGCAGAGTGTGGATATGGAGCATGGTGTAGCCTCCTGTGTGCACACTCACTTGCACACTCACACCCACTCGGTACCAGGGAGAGGAGGAAAGCAGGTATGTGTGTGAAGAAGGAAAGGTTTCCAGCTGCTTCCTGGTTTTACCTGGCAGGCAAAGCCAGGCTCCCAGTTCTTTTTCTGGCCAACGAGAGGGGCACGGTGTGGGGTGGTAATGGAGCGCAGAGCCAGGTCACTTAACACAGAAGAAGGAACTGCTGGTCCTGGGCTCATCTCACACTACTCACGACTGAAAGCTTCTAGCACTGAAGCGTGAGGCCCCCCTCGCCTCTGCTGGGGAAAGCAGCAGTGTGTCATGCCAGGTCAAGAGAAAAGACCTCAGGGGGCCCCAAGCAAGCTGCTAACACTTAAGATCCTCCGTCTAACTTGTGCCAACCTCCAGAAGCTGAGATTGGATTCAGGACAAAACAAAATGCACTTTAAATATTTATTTATTTGTTTGTTTATTTATTTTCTTTATTAAGCAGAGAGATGTGTGTGTGTGTGTGTGTGTGTGTGTGTGTGTGAGAGAGAGAGAGAGAGAGAGAGAGAGAGAGAGAGAGAGAGAGAGAGAGCGCACCAGGGCCACCACCTTGTGGGTCTGGCTTATGTGGGACCTGGGGAGTTGAACCCAAGGCCTTAGGCACTGGAGGCAAGTGCCTTAAACGCTGAGTCAACTCTCCAGCCCCAAAATGCACTTTAAAGTTTGAAAAGAGAAGTGTCCAAGAATGGTGGCACACACCTGTAGTCCCAGCGGTTGAGAGTTGGGGGCAGGAAGATGAGGAGTTCAAGGTCATGCTGTTTTACTGGGTAAAAGGCCAGCCTGGGCTCCATAAGACCCTGTCTCAAAAAAAAAAAAAAAAAAAAAAAAAGCTGGGTGGGTGAGGCACGCCTTTAATCCCAGCACTTGGGAGGCAGAGGTAGGAGGATCGCCATGATTTCGAGGCCACCCTGAGACTACACAGTGAATTCCAGGTTAGCCTGGGCCAGAGTGAGACCCTACCTCAGAAAAGACAAAAACCAAAAATAACAAACAACAACAACAACAACAAAAAAAAAAAACCCTCAAAGTAAAATGGATGCACTTCAGAGAGCAAAGGTAATTAAGTGGCGCTGGGTTGGTGCCCAGGATGAGGTCAGTATCTGTGGTCCCCTCAGGGCTGGGCTTCCTACATCCGTCTTCTCTTTCCCTGGGCTTGGCCTCTCGCTTGCCTTGTTTTCTGATTGTTCCTTCTTTGTCTTCCAGGCTCCCCAGCCCCTGCCTGGTGGAACTGTCCCCAGCCTGCAGTAGCTGGCATCTGTCACCACAGGCTGCTGGTGTCTTGATTTTCCATCCCAACTCCCCTTCTCATAATTTCTTTGTTCTCTCCACCCCTGGAATTTATTATGTAGCCCAGACTGGCCTTGAACTTGAATTCATCCTCCTGCCATGGCTCCTGGGATTATAGGTGTGAGCCACCGTGACCTCCTGACTTTTAATTTTTTTTTAAAAGAAGTTATTTTTTTATATTTTATTTATTTATTTTCAAGCAGATACAGAGAGAGAGAGAGAGAAAGAGAGAGAGTGCGCCAGGGCCACCACTTTGTGGGTCTTGCTTATGTGGGTCCTGGGGAATTGAACCCAGGGCCTTAGGCACTGGAGGCAAGTGCCTTAACCGCTGAGCATCTCTCCAGCCCGACTTTTAATTTTTTATTAGACCATATTAATTATGCATGATCATGGGTTTCATTATGACATCTGCATACATGTACATAATGTATTTTGATCATATTTACCCCGGTCCCCTCTCTTGTTCGCCCTACTCTTTGAGGTAGGTCTCACTCTGGCCCAGGCTGACCTGGATTTCAGGTGTGGTGGTGCATGCCTTTATATCCAGCAGAGGCAGGAGGATTGCTGTGAGTTCGAGGCCAGCCTGGGACTACAGAGTGAACTCCAGGTCAGCCTGGACTAGAGCAAGACCCTACCTCCTCAAAAAACAAACAAACAAAAAACCCAAAAGAACAAAAAACAAAACAAAAGAGAAGGAACACATGGTAGAAACATCCCAAGATGTTGTCTGACCCTTCTTTGAGGGCTCATGAAGTGTCCCGTGACTCTGACCCTAGAAAACAAGCGGGGAGGCATATGGGTCAACTTCACCCATGAAGGTGTTTCTGGGGCCCCCTCACCTGTGGATTCAGCTCGGGGGACTCCTGGAACATCTGGTGGGCTTCTTTCAGGACTTTCATATCTTCCGCGATGCTCTGCAGCAGCTCCATGGGCTGCAAAGTCAGAGTAGAGGCTCTGTGAGCCAGGTGCTCTCAGGCCTGGACCCCGCTGGTGTTGGGGACACTCACCTCGTCAGGGCTCGTGTCGCTGGTGTCTTTGCTAAGGCTTTTCATGATCTTCTTGATCTTGGACTGGGCCCCCTGGAGAGTCAAGGTGGTTACGTTCTCCACGTTCTCCGGGGAATCGGTGTCTTCCTTGAGCCTTCTTGGAGTCTCCTGGGCCCCCAGCATGGCGCTCTCCCTGGTCCCCAGCGCGGCCAGCTCCTCTCTCCACTTGGGGGAGTCCAGGTCCACCACGCTGCGCTGGCCGCTCATGTTTTGCATGTGGGAGGTGATGTCCTGCATTTTGTTGTCCATAGTCTTCACCTGTTTGCTGAGGTCCTGCACCTGGCTGCCCAGGCCCTTCACCTGACTCTCCAGCGTCTGGGAAGGGATTTTTGTCACACTCTTGCGTTTCTCTTTATAGCCTGGCAGCTGCGGGCTGCTGAAGGCGCTCCGGATGAACTCCACCTCTCGGCCGGGCTCAGATGAAGGGTAATGGAAGTCAATGGTGTTCTCGTGAAGGTTAAGATTCTTAAGCATGGCCACGATGAGAGTGTGCAGGGCCGTGAAGTTCACGGCGCCCACCTCCGGGGTGCCAATGGCCAGGTCGGCCAGCTCCCCGAGGGTGACCCTGTTCGCCATCGCCGGTGGCATCGTGCGTCCTGGTGGGAGCTGTGTGCAGCGTTTCTGGGGTCTTTCGGGGACCCTCTGAGGCCTCCAAGGGGCCTCTGTCCCTCACCTAGCTGCACCTAGCCACGTCCAACTCTAGCCGCGGGGAGTCAGCGGCCGGGGGTCCTCTCGCCATCGGAGCCGGTAGACAGACGTTTGGAACGAGGGGCGCACGGGGCCGGCCCGCGGGGTTGCTTGGTGGGAGGAGGGCGTGGCCGCAGGATTCCGAGAACACGCACTGGCTGGGAGGCTAGGTCCTCTTTGGGGTCTCCCCAAAACTCACAGGGGGAGCCTGAGGGCAGGGAGTCTCTGGGGAAGTCTTGCCCACATCCCAAGGGGCCACCTTTAAAAAAAAATCATCTTACCAGGCTTTGATCCCAGCACGTGGGAGGCAGAGGTAGGAGGATCACTGTGGGTTCAAGGCCAGCCTGAGACCACAGAGTGAGACCCTTCCTCGAAAAAGCATCATCAAAATAATTCAGTAGATGCTCTTAAAGAAAGGATTGTGATGGGGGTAGGCCAGGCCATGGGCAGTAGGGACAGGTCACTTTGGGAGGAAGGTTTGAGGCTGTCTCCTAAAGTCCCTTAACCTAGGAAGCTGCAGATTTGCAAGCTGTGGAGACTGAAAGGTTTAAGGCCTGTATGACATCCTTCCTGATCAGTGGGACAGGGTGACATACCAAGGCACTTCATCTTGTTCAGTCAAGGGAATCCCAATTAGCAGCAGGGCGACAGACTTCTCTGCACTGCCCTAATCTCATTTAGCTCAAAACAGAGCCAGCATTCAAGTTCATTTCCAGGCAGGATGGGGCGAAGCTGGGGCCCTCAACAATGAAGGTGTTTACTTTCCCATACCCGAGATTCTTGCAGAAAACTTCCAAATAAGGGGTTGAGTTCAGGATAGCACTTGAAGGAAACCCATCATTGCACCTGCAAATTGAGATTTGTAGTTCGGGTGTCCTCAGGCTAGCCCAGACCTACCTGGAACTCACTCTGCAGCCCATGCTCACCCCAAACTCAGGGACTCTTCTACCTCAGCCTCCCAAGTGCTAGGACTGAAGGTGTATGCCACCATGGCCTGCTTTTTATTTTGGTTTTTGGAGGTAGGATCCCACTCTAGCCCAGGCTGGTCTCAAACTCACAGTAATCCTTCTCCCTTTGCCTCAAGTGCTGGGATTAAAGATGTGTGATAGACACTATGCCTGGATGCCCTGCTTTATATATATATATATATATATATATATATATATATATATATATATATATAATATTTTATTCATTTTCAAGCAGAGAGATACAGAGAGAAAGAGGGGGGGGAGAGAGAGAATGCACCAGGGCCACCACCTTGTGGGTCTGGCTTATGTGGGTCCTGGGGAATTGAACCCGGGGCCTTAGGCACTGGAGGCAAGTGCCTTAACCACTGAACCATCTCTCAGCCCATGCCCTGCTTTTTAAAAAATACATTTTTTATTCATTCATTCACTTGCGTGTTAGAATGAGCACCCCAGGACCTCTTGCCACTACAAACTTCAGATGCATGGCCAATGAGTCTGGCTTCATGTGGGCACTGGAGAATCAAACCCAGGCTAGTAGGCTTTGCAAGCAAGTGCCTTTAACTGCTGAGCCATCTCCCCAGTCCTGGCATTTTTACTGAACTTCATTTACTATTGCATTTCATTTGCATGTTTGTGTATAAGCAAGCTAGTCTTTTACAAAGACTTTACGTGGGTGACCAGGGAATTGACCCCTGGACCAACAGACTTTGCAAGCACCTTGAACCACTGAGCTCTCCCCAGCCTCTCCCCACAATCTTCTCAATGCCTGTAGGCCAAGGGGTTGTGACCACCAAAGAACTTTGTGATCTTGTGCGCATTTACACTCTTAGCTTAGGTCCGACTTAAATCAGGCACCGACTGTACCAGTGGGAACAGCCTGGGGAGTAGGCAGGCTCACTTTAAAGTTGTCTTTGCAGAGCGTCAGCCACCAGGTAGTACACCAAGACCCACGTGTCCTCACACACTCGTTCCATCCCTGGTGCTCAGTGCCAGGAAACCCCCTCTTGCACACACTACACAAGCACTCTGAGGCTTAGTATGTTACCAAGCACATTGAGACTCACAAAATACTAAAGGGTGACGTTTTCTTTTATAAAAATACTTTATTTGCAAGCAGAGAGAACAAGAGCAAGAGTGTCAGAGAGAGAATGGCAGCCAGGGAGGGCCTCCTGCACTGCAAACAAACTCCAGAAGCATGCGCCATTTTGTTCACGTGGCTTCATGTGGGAACTGGGGAACTGAACTCGGGTCTTTAGGTTTTGCAGGCAAACGCCTTAATCGTTGAGCCATCTCTCCAACCCAGGGGTGGCATTTTCTTTTCTTTTTTTTTTTTTTTTTTTTTTTCAAGATAGGGTCTCACTCTAGCCCAGGATGACCTGGAATTCACTCTGTAGTCTCAGGGTGGCCTTGAACTCACAGCAATGCTCCTACCTCTGCCTCCCGAGTGCTGGGATTAAAGGCGTGCACCACCACGCCCGTAGGGGTGGCATTTTCTAATCCCAGAAAACTATTGCCTCATCTAATGAACACATTGAAAAAGCTTTACCCTTAGAGATACAGGAAAAAAAATGTTAATTGGAGCTATAAATGGAATTTTAGACTTGAAAAGGACCTTTGTTTCCAACAACTTTTTCCAAGTTGCAGAGACCTAGAAACAAAGTTATCCGCCTACCTTGACTAATTAAGAAGTCTCTGTCCACCAAGCCACAGCTAACACACTAATTATCTGAGCTCTCTGCTCTACTTTCTCTACTTGGATGGTTAACAGCTTGAAAAAGCTAAAGCACTCCAATCCCGGATTGCAAGCTGGAACTGTCCTGTCATCTAGGGATGAAGAAAAGTTGTGACGTTTCTATGCAGAGAAGCAGCATCATCCCAAAGAAAGAATTCTCTCGGTCAGTGATCCCAGCTCATTTCCTGACACCACTCCTGCCCTGGAGCAAGCTCAAGGGTATACAAAGCTCTGCTGTGTCTGCAGTATGGCCGCCTGACTGAGGCGGAAGCAGCTGAATTGTGACAGGATTTTGAATGTTGGCTAAAAGGGCAAGTTTAGTCTCGGGTGATGCAAGCAGCCAGAGGAAAGTAGCAGTTCATTCTATTAAAGAAAACGGGCCTTGGATGTGGCCCTATGGAAGAACACTTGTCTAGCGTGAGGGAGACCCTAGGTTCAATCCCCAGCAGCCCCCCTCCAGCATCTGACGGAGCCTGCAAGAGACCTTATCTGTGGTCCATACCAGCCGGGGGCCCGCACTACCCTTGGTTCACGTGCAGGTTTCTGCAGTCTGGATAAGGTTAGGAGCCCTGTGGTGGACAGAGGACACTCGAGACAAGAAACCCTTTTATTTGTGGCTTGAGAACAACGCAGTTGCCAGGGACAGGGTGCTTCTCTAGTCACAGCAGCTTCTGAAGAATGTGATTCTCTAGGAAAGTGAGCTTAAGTGAGCCTGGCCAGGGAGAGGACCACTGGGTGGAGAGTGGAGGGCCACTCCGCTCCCCAAGCAAGAGCAGCAGTGCACCCCGTGAGTCCCCAGCGCCGATGGTGGCGAGACCATCTCTGCCCTGAGCTCCACTTCATGTCGGGACGATTTCACTCTCAGTTCAGAACAGCATCCCTTCTGCTAAGGACTCTGATGGTGTGGACATTAAGGCAAGGTTATTTATCCTCTCCTCCCCGCCTGGGAGAGACACACTGTATATCACTCAATGCGCTGCCCTGGACAGGCTTTCCTCTGGAGCTCCCGGGTCCAGGCTACGGCAAGCAAGCGAGCTAGTCATCCACCGTGATGTTTCGGAAGAGGTAAGCCATGGACTCTCCATTGTGGATTCTCCGAATGGCCTCAGAGAGAATCAAGCTGATATCCACAGTCTTTATCTTGGGACACTGGAGCTTCTGGACCTCATGAGGGACAGTATTTGTCACTACCACCTGGGGATAAACAGAACAGAAAATAAACATGGGTTACTTCTTTAGAAGTACACCAGATATTTAATCCCCTCAGCCCGAGTTCCAAACTACAACTCTGTCCAGTTCCTTTAGATTTGGCTCATTTCTTGCAGTGCTGGGGGTTGAACCCAGGGCTCAGCACCACATGCGAGGGGAGGCAGGGTCTTGACACGTAACCTCAAGCTCTGGGATCACAGGCACACAACCACACCGGCCTGGGTCACGGCTTACAATCTAGATGATAGCAAGCTCAGAACACAGGACTCAAGTTCTGGGAAAGTCATGCCTACCCACAGAAACACGGTGATCCCATCACCATCCAAACTTTCCTAGGGCCAGGGAAGAATCCAAATCCCAAATGCCACTACTCAAGATCTGAAATAAACCTTTATGCAAAGCAAGTTGCAATTTCTAAATCCACACCTGTCTCCCAAGACAGCTAGCTCCAAGTACTATTCCATGGTACCCAGATTTCATCTGAGGGAGACTTTATTATCCACAGACAGACCTCATCGATGGAGGACTCCTCAATCAGGCGGGGGGCCTCCGCAGACAGAATGCCGTGTGTAGCCATGACATAGATCTTGTAAGCACCCCTCTCTTTCAGGATCTCTGCCGCAGCGACAAAACTCTCCACATCATCGATGATGTCATCCTGTAAGGAGAGGCAGCATCAGAGCACCTCCTGTCCCCTCTGCCCTGGGTTTGAGAAGGTTCCTGCAGCAAGCAGAGCTCGTGCCTGGGCGTCCAGCCGCCGAACAGAGGCCCTGTGGCACAAAGAGCAGAAGGCCTTCTGGGCAGCTGCCAGGCTGGCTTCCCTCCGCCACATTCCCACCTCATCACAAGAGAAAGCTGCTGGAAACAATGTGGCCCTCCAGCACACCCACCACCTGTTCCCGTTCCTGAGGCTGAGGGCTGACCAGGGCAGCAGGCTTTCCTGTGGGAAGTGCAGTGCTTTTCACATGTGCAGGCTACTTGTTAATCCCACCACTTTTCTTAAACAGACTGGGAGAGGAAGGACAGATGACTCACTAAAACCCACGGCATTCTCGACCCCCCCACTGACTTAGAGCCAGCAGACCCCTCTGTGCCTGATGCACAACACCGTGCATACCACTATGATGGCGATGCGGCCTCCGACGTCTCCAACGACCGTTATTGGCGGCTTCTCTTTGGCCATCATCACTAGTGAAACAAACCACAAGACCCCAGTTAGCCCAGTGTCGTAGACAAATGTGATTCCAATCTCATTTCCCAGGCACCCGAACACACAAACCCCTCCAAGACCGGACTCGCTGGGACAAAGTGCACGGAGTGGCCAGAGACTAGACCTGCTAGCATCTACATTAAGTAAAAACAAAAAGGGTATTTGATAATTTTGGTTACCCAGTGTACTCAAAATCGTATTTTAGAGGCTAAGGAAATGGCTCAGAGGTTAAAGGCACTTGCTTACAAAGCCTGAAGGACAGAGTTCAATTCTTCAGTCACCCATGTAAAGTCAGACTCACAAAGTGGCGCATGGATCTGGAGTTTGTTTGAAAAGGCAAGGGGCCTGCCTTACTTACTCTTACTTACCCATACTTACACTCTGTCTCAAACAAACAAACAAACAAACAAACCATTAAAAACCCAGAAGAACAAGCTCCATATGCTTTTTTTCCCTTATTCCCTTATTATTTACTTATTTGACAGAGACAGAAAAAAGAATGAGCCTGGAGCCACTACGAAGGGACTCCAGAGGCATGCATCACTTTCTGCATCTGGCTTATGTGGGTACTGGGGAACTGAACTCAGGACATTAGGCTTCACAGAGCTTAACTGCTGAGTCATCTCTCCAGCCCAGTAAGCTTTTCATTCTGAAATATCTATGAAACTGGGGTGGGGGACAGAGAACTCGATTCAGGGTAATTAGAGTTTCCTGGTTCACTGACTCCTGCCTACAGGCCTGATTACTCCAAGCACCAGCATACTTTCCTAGAGAACAGCACCTCGCTGAGCCTGAGCCCAGCACTGCTTGTCAATTACAGAGTGGAGTGGAGGAGAGAATGAGTGTGCACTGCAAATGAACTCCAGATGCATGTGTCACTTTGTCTATCTGGTTTTACATAGGTGCTGGGAAACTGAACCAGGGACATCAGGTTTTGCAAGCAAGTGCCTTTAACCACTGCTTGTTGGCGAATTTTAATAGAGACTTCCTTGTCTATATCCTTGAAACAGGAGTAAATTCTTGAATATGAGCAGTCAAGAGGGCTGTGTTAGAAAGTTGGGCATGGTGACACACATCTGTAATCCCAGCGCTCAGGAGGACATATGTCACAGTTTTTGTGGTTTTAGTTTTCTTTTTGGTTGAGACAGTATCTCACTCTGTCCCTCAAACTCATGGCAATCCCCCTGCAACAGTGTCCCACGCATTAGGATTACAGGTGTGTGTGAGCACACTTTTTTTTTAAAATTTATTTATTTTCAAGCAGAGAAATAGAGAGAGAGAGAGTGAGAGAGAGAGAGAGAGAGAGCAAGCGAGCACACTAGGGCCACCACCTTGTGGGTCTGGCATATGTGGGTACTGGGGAATTGAACCCGGGGCCTTAGGCACTGGAGGCAAGTGCCTTAACCACTGAGCCATCTCTCTAGCCCGCACACTTGGTTTTGTTTGCATTTCTATAAACACATCTAAAAATAGTATTGCATAAGTACTACTCACTCCAAATGAAAAAAGGGCACAGCTATGCCCAAAGTCTAGCCCATAAGGAAGCCATCTCATAGCCTCATTCCTTGCGTGCACGTGACTGTAGGATCTGGGGCCTCTTAACAAGAACAGCCTTTCCTATGGTGCAGGAACACTGACTATCTCAATGCCATCCTCCTGCCATCTCTAATAGTTTACCCAGGAAAAGAAGAACCTCAAAATCCCAACTTCTCATGGCAGTGTGTTTATGCTTCAGGTTGAGGCTAAAAGGAGGCCGAACGTGCCTTGTGTCTACAATTCTGCTTTTGGCCAGGCAGGTGAGGTGTGCGAATCTGGTTTTATTTTTCAGAAGGCAGCGAGAACTGAGGACAACCCAATTCTACCAATAAGACCAGAAATGCTAACAGACTCCCTGGCAAGAGATGAACCACCCCTTGCACATCAGCTAGGGCCCAGGAAAAAGCACAGAGGAAGTGGCGAGATGAGCAAGAGACGTAGAAATGACGGCAGAAGCCAGCCATAGAGGTGTATGCCTCTAGTGATGGTTACTTGGGAAGCTGAGGCAGGAGGATCTCTTCAGCCCATGAGTTTGAGACCAGGTGGACAATAAGAAATCCTAGCTCTAGGAAAGCAGGCTGTGGCAGTAACTACCCTGGGCTACTTAGCAGGACCCTGTCTTAGGGAAACAAACAATAATTTGCCATTAATCAGTACTAATTAATTCAGGCAAGAATTGTTAGTGGTTACTTCTTCAATGAAAATGCTAAGTTTGATGAGAAAAAGGATGTTTACAATTTATGACATTAATTACAAAGGAAAGAGTTCTACTTTTCCAGTAGAAAACCTGCAATGAATCTCCTTAACCAAGTGACCCAAATCAACCTTAATGGAACAGACAGCGTTCCCAGCAGTAAGCCTGCCAATAGGAGGACGCAAGCAAGTCCTAATTAGGGATGCTACAGAAACCCTGGCCTGTGCTGCTCTGAAGTATGAGTCATGGAGACAAAGAACAGAGGAACCATCCAGAGAAACAGTGAGTGTGTGGCTCAGCCCCAGATCAGGCTCTGGACCCCTAAAGGGTTTTCTTTTGTTTTAAAGGAACAAAAGTTTGAAATTTGAATAAGGCCTGGGAATTAAATAAATAATAGTATTGTTAACAATGTTTCCTGAGTATGAGAACTATATTGGGGAGTGTAAGTCTCTTTTTGTTTTGTTTTTTTCCCAGGCAGGGTCTCACTCTAGGCCAGGATGACCTTGAACTCACAGTGATCCTCTTACCTCAGCCTCCAGAGTGCTGAGACTAAAAGGAGTTCACCACCACGTCCAGCCTAAATCTTTTTTTGTCATTTATTTATTTGCTAGCAGAAAGAGAAAGTGAGTTGAGTGCATGGGTATGTCAGGTGTTCTTGACACTACAAAAACTCTAGACGCATGTGCCACTTTGTGCCTCTGGCTTTACATGGGAACTTGGAAACTGAACCTGGGCCAGCAAGTTTTGCAAGAGAGAGCCTTGAAAGGCTGAGCACCTCTCCAGCCCCTAAGTCCTAAGTTTCCTATGTAGGTAATACACAGTGAAGTATGTAGAAGTACTGGGCACTGTCCATGGGTACAGAGGCTACACATGGGGCTCGTGCCCAAAACTGAAAGCTAAAGAACCCTCAAGAAGGGGGTGGGTGCTGGAGCCAGCTGCCTCACTGTGGCCCAGCAGCTCCTGGCTGACGACCACAGAAGGAGGGACGAGAAAGTCCCTGCAGGGAGGGCTTCGGCAGCTCCAGCATACAAGGGCTCAACAGCACTTTTCTCTCTATTATTTTTCCTTCATATATATATTTTGTTTGTTTGTTTTTCGAGGTAGGGTCTTGCTGTAGTCCAGGCTGACCTGGAATTCACTATGTAGTCTCGGGGTGGCCTTGAACTCACAGCAATCCTCCTACCTCTGCCTCCCGAGTGCTGGGATTAAAGGCGTGTACCACCATGCCCGGCTTTCCTTCATATATATATATTATTTTATTTATTCAGTTTCAAGCAGAGAGAGAGAGAGAGAGAGAGAGAGAGAGAGAGAGAGAGAGAGAGAGAGAGCCCCCCAAGGCCACCACCTTGTGGGTCT
This sequence comes from Zapus hudsonius, assembly GCA_004024765.1. Lineage (NCBI taxonomy): Eukaryota > Metazoa > Chordata > Mammalia > Rodentia > Dipodidae > Zapus > Zapus hudsonius. The sequence continues at coordinate 27,251 of PVHP010014013.1, read as the reverse complement.
GGCTTATGTGGGCACTGGGGAATTGAACCAGAGTCCTTAGGCACTGGAGGCAAGTGCCTTAACTGCTGAGCCATATCTCCAGCCCTCCTTCATATTTTTGAGGAGGATCTTATGTAGTCTTATGTAGACACGACTGTCCTGGAACTCCTCAAGGTTTATTGTAATAGCATTCAAGAAAGAAAGTCTTCCTAGACAAAGACTAAAAGAACCCTGTGTCAACAGAGGACAGATTAACTGAATTCTATTACATGTCAATAATGTGGACTAATATGAAAATAAAATAGACCAAGAAATCCATATGTGCTGAGAGAGATGTTTACTGAATGAAAAAAGCAAGAGAGGGGCTGAAGATGGCTCACTGGTTAAAGATACTTGCTTGCAAACCTCACTGGCCTGGGTTCAATTCCCCAACACTCACAAGAAGCCAGATGTAGGCTGATCGTGGCTGCACACGCCTTTAATCCCAGCACTCATGAGGCAGAGGTAGGAGGATCACTATGAGCTTGAGGCCAGCCTGGGATAGAGTGAGACCCTACCTGGGAGGTGGGGGTGGGGGGAGACCCAAAACAGAAAATGGAAAATGAAGCAAAGGAAAATTAATAGGGTGAAAAGCAAAACAAAACACATTTTTCAACAGGAGCCCCTTTTGAAATTGAAACTAAAGTATAAGTACTCTATTGTCATCTCCAACTAATGCCTGAATGTTTGAGGCACAGCACAGAGAAATACTTATAAATCCAAGCCTTGTCTGCCAGTATCAAATATGTTAGTACCAGTTAGTCAGGGTCCAAGGTCTTAAATTGTTTCTGCACCACTTGTTCTAACTAGCCCAGCACGACCCAGTAGCTGTGATCAGATCAGGGCAGAGCTGTCACTAAACAAGGGCTCAAGCTGCCAATGCCCTGTGTCCAGCCAGTGTTGCTATCACCTCATTTTCCAGTTTAACCCAAAGCTCCAGACCCCATACCATCACACCCAGCTGAATGCTATGTGCTACCTGGACCAGTGCAACTGTCTTCTCAGTATGCAAATAAGTGTTGGCATGCATTCTCTTTTTAAAAAGTTGAAATGAAGCCAGGCATGGTGGCACACACCTTTAAGCCCAGCACTAGGGAGGCAGAGGTAGGAGGATCACCATGAGTTCAAGGCCACCCTGAGACTACATAGTGAATTCCAGGTCAGTCTGGGCTAGAGCGAGACCCTACACCTTGGGGGGGGGGGGAAAGGTTGAAATGAAGGTAATAATATCCAATTATTTTTAGAGTAAGACAAACAGGAAACTGACAAAGCACCCCCACCACCCAACAGGTGTTAATTACAAATACAAGAGCAGAGCGAATCTCACAGGGCAGCTCCAGGCCTGGATGCACGGTGGCACTCTTGACCATTGGGGGAGAGTGGCGGCCATCATCCATGTCCAACTCTGTGCACTGAGCTTCTCCGTGGATCACGGCCAGCCCCAGGCGCAGCCTCTCAGCGTAAGACTGAGCCCTGCAAGGAAGACATGAATGGGGACTGATGGGAAGAAAACCCTTCCCACTGTTAACCCAGACAAAAGTGCCACTCAACCTTTCAGGGACACAGTCTCAATCATGTACCAGGCAGGTGAGCAGAGTTCTGGGTTACTACTGGATTCTAGACAATTTTTGGTTCTATCCTTTGTCCACTGTTTTTTTCCTTTTTTTCTCCCCAATATTCTAAGAGATTTCGCCAGATGAACTCTGTTCAGAAAGATGTCTCACCAACCGGTGCCTAAGGAAGCCTCACTGTTCTCATGAGAACTCTTTTTCCCAGAGGAAAGCTGTTTGGAGGCTAGGCATGCTGCTGCGAGCAAGCACGACGTGGGAGAAAGCCCGAGCCCACCAGCTCTAATGGCCTCCACTCTCCCATGGCTGCTTCTGACTGCAGCACCCAAGGGCACGTTCAGAAATGTCTGTCTTACCTTTTTGCAGCATCAGGAGACTTAGCTACAATGACTGCGTTTCTGTAATTTGGAATCTAGATTTAGAGGAAAAACAGAAAACACTGAAGCATTCATTATAAAAGCGTTAAACAAGGTACTGGTGCTGCGCCTTTCTTCTTAGGAAATGCCAGGCACTAGCATCAACTCTGCATGACACAGAGAGCTTCCTGCATCTATCTATTAGCATCACTGCAAAAGTACTGCTACATCAAGAGGATCACACATGATTCTTGGGCTGGAGAGATGGCTCAGCAGTTAAGGCGCTTGCCTGCAAAGCCTAAGGACATGGGTTCAGTTCCCTATGCCCACGTAAAGCCAGATACACAAAGTGCATGCATCTGGAGTCATTTTGCAGTGCCTGGAGGCCCTGGTGTACCCATATTCATATTCATTCTCTCTCTCTAGTCCCAGGACCCAGGAGGCTGAGGTAGGAGAATTGCTTTGAGTTCAAGGCTAGCCTGAGACTACATAGTGAATTCCAACTCAGCCTGGGCTGGAGTGAGACCCTGCCTTGAAAAACCAAAAAACAAACAAACAAAAATCCCATAATTCTTAAAACCTTCATTCTAAAAAACAAGCAGTTGATAAAAAAACCTCCTTCTCAGTGTCTTAGCTAAGTACTCCTCCGTGACAGGCACTGACGCTAAAAAGAGTGCTCATCTGAGTCATTCCAGGGAAAAACTAAACAGGCTTTCTTTGAGGAGAGTGGGGTATCTGCTGGTGGCTCCTCACTTCTTCCTGGATATACTGAAGCAGGAAAGGTGAGGCTCTAAGGTTGTCCACGGGAAAGCTGAAAAAGCCTTGGATTTCCTTTTGATGAAGATCCATAGTGATAATATGAGTTAAACCTGAAATTTTAAAACAAAAAATTACAAAGTTCCCCCCTACAAGTTAATGATCACAGTGGACACAATGCTTCACTCCAGCTTCCTATCAGAAGACCGACAGTGAGGGGTACTGTGAACTAGCTGTGGAGGTGTAGACCTCACCATTAACCCTGATAAAAGCAATGCGGGCTGGGGAGATGGCTCAGTGGTTAAGACACTTTCTCCAGTACCCACGTAAAGCTGATGCACAAAGTAGCCCTTGCATCTGGAGTTCATTTGCAGTAGCTAGAGGCCCTGGCACACCGAGTCTCTTTTTCTGCTCATAAATAAATAAATATAAATATTTTTTAAAGGAAGTTATGAAGAGTACTTTAACCTAATGCCAAGGAGCCCATGACCACTGAGATGACAGAGAGCTCAAGTTAAGAGGTGTGATCTCCTGTATTATCACCATTGCTCAGTCCCCAGAGGGAGAAAGAGGTGTGATCTCGGGTCCTCAGAGGGAGAAAAAGGTGTGTTCTCCTATATCACCACTGTTCAGTCCTCAGAGGGAGAGAGAGGTGTGATCTCCTATATCACCATTGCTCAGTCCTCAGAGGGAGAAATAGGTGTGATCTCCTGTATTATCACATAAAGAGGTGTGATCTCCTACCTCACCATTGCTCAGTCTCCAGAGGGGGAAAGAGGTGTGATATCCTGTATTATCACATAAAGAGGTGAATCTCCTGTATTATCACATTACTAGGTCCCCAGAGGGAGAAAGAAGTGAGATCTCCTGTATTATCATATTACTAGGTCCCCAGAAGGAGAGAGAGGAGTGATTTCCTGTATTATCACATTACTAGGTTCTCAGAGGGAGAGAGAGGTGTGATCTCCTGTGTTATCACATTACTAGGTTCCCAGAGGGAGAAAGAGGTGTGATCTCCTGTATTATCACATTACTCAGTCCTCAGAGGGAGAAAGAAGAGAGCTCTCAGGTATTATCACTATTACTCAGTCCTCAGAGAAAAAAAAAAAGAAATAAAAATATGAATATGGAATATACACCAATAAAAGGTATAAAAAATAGGAAGACAGGGCTGGGGAGATGGTTCAGTGGTTCAATGTGCTTGCTTGCAAAGCCTGACAGGCTGGATTCAATTCCCTAGGACCCATGTAAATTCAGATAGTGACATAGTGGCACACACTTCTGGAGTTCATTTGCTACCACAAGAGGTCCTGGTGTGCTCATACACTCTTTCCCCCTGATTATCTCTCAATAAAAAAAAAAAAAAAAAGAAAAAGAAAAAATAGGAAGGTCTTCATTAGGAATGTAAGAAGAAATATTAAAGTATTGTGGTTATAGCAAAAAGAAACATGAAGCAAAACCATATATATAGCCGGGTGTGGTGGCACACGCCTTTAATCCCAGCACTTGGGAGGCAGAGGTAGGAGGATCACCATGAGTTCAAGGCCACCCTGAGATAGTGAATTCCAGGTCAGCCTGGGCTTGAGTGAGACCCTACCTCGAAAAAACAAACAAACAAAAAAAACCCATATATATATATATAATATATTATACATACATATATTATATAGTATATATAAGAAGAAAAACCAAATAAGCATAAGATAATGAACTTTGTAGTAACAATTTCCATATGTGATAAAATAAAGGCTTAAGAAATATTCTTATAGACTGGCTGGAGAGATGGTTTAGAGGTTAAGGTATTTGCCTGCACAGCAGAAAGACCCACATAAACCAGAGCACAAGGGCACATGTGTCTGGAGTTTGTTTGCAATATCTGAGGCCCTGGCATGCCCATTCTTTCTGTGTCTGCCTTTTCTCTCACACATAAATAAAATATTTAATTAAAAAAAAGAAATATTCTTACAGCAAAACAATGAAAACAAATTCTTTTTTTTAAAAAAATACTTTATTTATTCATTTTCAAGCAGAGAGAGAGAGAGAGAGAGAGAGAGAGAGACAGAGAGAAACACCGGGGCCACCAACTTGTGGGTCTGGCTTATGTGGGACCTGGGGAATTGAACCCGGGGCCTTAGGCACTGGAGGCAAGTGCCCTAACCGTTGAGCCATCTCTCCAGCCTGGAAAACAACTTCTTATATCAAAAGGGCTAAACAGGGCTGGAGAGATGGCTCAGCGGTTAAGGCAATTGCCTCCAGTGCCTAAGGCCCCGGGTTCATTTCCCCAGGTCCCACATATGCCAGACCCACAAGGTGGTGGCCATGGTGCGCTCTCTCTCTCTCTCTCTCTCTCTCTCTCTCTCTCTCTCTCTCTGCTTGAAAATGAATAAATAAAATTATTTAAAAAAAAAAAGGGCTAAACAGAAACGGGCACATATGATCACAGGTCACTAGAACCAAGAATCAATATTCTCACACATCAGACACAGAGTTGTTATCACATGACTTAGAGGCCAGGAAGCAGCCACTGCTACAAGAGACCCAAGTAACCCTGAGAAGGGGGAGAGATGAGCAGGGAAATCCAGGAAATAGTGGTTGAGATGCTCTGAACATGAAAGGAGCACACTAAGACCTAGACTTGCAGCCTGAGGAGCACGGGGCGCCAAGGCTGTCAGGTGAGCTTAGGGAGAGCAGACGAAGAGGAAAAGGAGTGACAGAATAAGCAGACCAGAGACACAGAAGCGCAGCATCACTCTAAAATAGGCAAAGAGAAATGCAAGGTTTACTGTCAAAGCTCACACGTCCCTCACCAAAGTAAGCAAATGCAATCAGAGATACAAGTCTTTAAGGAGGGACCAGTGTGCAGTGGGGAGAGGCAAGGTCCCCTCACCTGCTTTGGCCAGCATGGATGCCAGGAGCTTGCACACGATGGAGCCCCTCTTCCTCATCTTGCTCTGCTTGCTGTAGGGGAAGTAGGGGATGACGCCGATGATGTTCCTGGCACAGGCGGTTCTCAGTGCATAAGCCATGATCAGTAACTCCATCACAGCTGTGTTCACGTCTCTGGAACAGTTACAATTTGCATTTTGGAGTTAAGTCAACATAGTAATGCCAAGGAAAGATCTCGGCCTGGGCAATTCAACAGGGTGTTAATCATGGCTGCTCTCCAGGGCACGAGCTGGGGGGCACCTTGTGAACACCCAGGAAGGGGAACTGCTCCTTTAGCTGATAAGCTGGGTTGTCACTTGTGGTTACTGCAGCCCAGAGCAGTGACACAGTGTGCAGTGTGCACACAGACAGCTGCTAGTGACTGGGGTTACCTGACACCTGTGGGCAACCGGCCAGGCATTCAAACACAGGCCAGTGTGGATGCCGAAGGAAACCTACCTGCCCATGTGCTTAGCTGTCATTAACAGAAAGGATTTGGTCTCTTTCTGATGGGGGATAGGGGAGTTGACAAGTCCTGGAACTTAACAGGATCCTGGAAGGTATCCAAGGAGAGGCAGGTTCCCATGGCAACAAATGTGAGTCACCCTTCTGAATGAGAGCCTTCATGTCCCAAGCTCACCTCCTGTTCCCTGGTGGGTTCCTCACCTGTCCTGTCCTGTCCTGTCCTCCAACCCCCTCTCTGGGCAGGGTTGCCTCCTTCCTCATGGGAGGAGCAAGCTCTTAAGGTACAGTTCCAAAACCATCCACACAGCACACTCAGAACACTTGCAGACTGAGAGGCTAAAGGCCATCTCCTCCTAGTCTCTGCCTCTGACGGCAGAGTTCATCTATGAGTGAGCAAGTGCATGACTTCCCCTCCTGACAGTTGCTACCTGTCCCAAAAAACACACTAAATTTACTGGGGATGCACCCTGCCTCTAGGACTCAAAACTACTTTTCAGAGGTAGGGTCTCACTGTAGCCCAGGCTGACCTGGAACTCTCTGTAGCCCCAGGCTGGCCTAGAACTCAGCGATCCTCCTACCTTTGCCTAGAGTGCTGGTGGGGACAGGCTAAAGACTCAATCTTTAGAGAGCACAGAGCAGGTGTGGCTTCCATCCCACATGAAGTCACCTGTGACCTTCAAATGCTGAGCTGGAGGATGGCATGTAAGCCACCTGGGGTCTGCATCGAGGCCCAACACCAGACATCACACACACTACAGCAAAGCCATACCACCAGATCCCAACGTCACCAACATAATTAGAGCTGAGGTTAATGTAGTGCATTCCAGAAAAGCAACTATCCGCTGGCCTTGTTGCAGCATTTATAAAATACAACTGTTCAGGGCTGGAGAGATGGCTCAGCGGTTAAGGCACTTGCCTCCAGTGCCTAAGGCCCCGGGTTCAATTCCCCAGGACCCACATAAGCCAGACCCACAAAGCGGTGGCCCTGGTGCTCTTTCAATCTCTCTCTCTCTCTCTCTCTCTCTCTCTCTCTCTCTCTCTCTCTCTCTCTCTCTCTCTTTCTCTCTCTCTCTCTTTTCTCTGCTTGAAAATGAATAAATATTTAAAAAAATACAACTGTTCAATATCATGGAGTCTCAGGGCCCACAAGGGAGGTCCAGAGAACACGATGACAATGTACCGAGATGGACAACTTCTGAAGAGCCTGGTTTCAGGGAAATGTTCTTTTGTAGTAATGACTGATTTTCCACAGCAGGTTTTACTCTCCACTTATTCCTCTTCCCGATGTCCTATGCCAAGGAATCTACAAATTTCCAGGCTAAGATTGAGGAAAGCCCCTCCAGACCCCACCCATTATTGGCCAGGAAGGTGACAAAGAGGCCTTTATCCATTTGCTGAGAGACGCTGGACAACTAGACACAGGCAGGGTTTTGTGGCCATCAGGGTGGGGAGGGGCTGACTAATAGTCTCTGCTGTGTTTATCTGCTCCCAGGGAATGTTCCATGGGCACACCACTCGTGCTGGTAGTCTGGGTGTAGGACGGTCATAATTACCTTCCCACTGTTTTCCCTTTAGGGCATCACAACTTACGTGAAACTCAGTCACGACTGCTCTTTCATTTGGATAGGCAAAAACTAATGGGAAATAAGGCATAACACGTACACTCTGCAAAAGATAGGCAACACCATAGTTCAAAGAACAGAACATGGTGAGTGAGTAGGGCTTACTGCCTCCCACTCCACCAACCATCTTCAGTAGATCAGTCATAAATGGTACTGGTATTGCTCACTGACCCTGGGGCTTGCCGGGGCTTCTGTTGTTGCCCTTGCAACTAGATGATTCTCAGGTCTCTGCTCCCTTGTTGGACTGGGGTCACCGATGTACATGACCACATCCAGCTGTGTATGTGGGTCCTGGGGATCCAGCTCAAGTGGCCTCAGTCCCCTTCCCCAGGCCTCATGCTTGCACAGGGGCAGTGTTCTCAGCTGCTAAGTCAGCTCTCCAGCCCTCTTATTTCCTATTAACAAGTTAGAATTTGTGTATAAACATGAAAATTAACCTTCAAAAATACTTGTAGCCAGGCTTTCATGCCAGGACTTGGGAGGCTGAGGTAGGATCATGAGCTTGAGGCCAGCCTGGGAGACCCTGCTTTGAAAAAAAAAAAAACAAAACATTGTTAAGTTTCACATTTATTTTAAAATTTTATTTATGTGCACTGCACACATATGGGTGTGCCAGGGTCTCTAGCAACTGCAGATTTCAAATGAACTCCAGATACAGGAATCCGAATTTATGTGGCTTTGGGGAATTGAACCCTGGCCAGTAGGCTTTGCAAGCAAGCACCTGTAACTAACTGCTGAGCCATTACCACAGCCCCATTTATTTTAATTAGCTGTGCTCCTCGGCATCTAGAATTTTCTTGAATAGCACCACACAGTTCAATAGCCAGTGTAACTACTACACTGAGATTGACGTTTTACCATTTCAAAAGTTAAATCCAAGCCGGGCGTGGTGGTGCACGCCTTTAATCCCAGCACTTGGGAGGCAGAGGTAGGAGGATCGCTGTGAGTTCAAGGCCACCCTGAGACTACAGAGTGAATTCCAGGTCAGCCTGGGCTAGAGCGAGACCCTACCTCGAAAAACCAAAAAAAAAAAAAAAAAAAAAGTTAAATCCATCCTCAAATTCCAAAGACTTATCATTATTGGAGTACTCAAAAGTCTCTGGAAAGATGGCTCAGTGGTTAAAGGCTCTTGCCTTGCAAAGCCTGCCAGCCCAGGTTCCATTCCCCAGTACTCATGTAAAGCCAGATGCACAAAGTGGCAGATGTTCCATCTGGAGTTTGCTTACAGTGGCAGGAGGCCCTGGCACACCCACTGTCTCTAATGAAGAAATGATAAATACTTTTTTAAAGACCATACAAATGTGAATCAGTGTTCTCAGGACAGGCACACACCTGTCCCCATGACCCTTATTCGAGGGAAGATAGGTCCTTCATGATTAAGTAATATAAAATGCTTGTGGTAACATTTTCCAGTCTAGCATTCAGGAGGCTGATGAGGCAGCCTGGGCTATATAGACACTGTCTTTAAGAAAAAACAAAACAAAACAAAACATTAAACAGGCCAGGCATGGTGGCACATGCCTTTAATGCCAGCACTTAGGAGGCAGAGGTAGGTGAATCATTGCGAGTTTGAGGCCAGCCTGGGACTAGAGTGAATTCCAGGTCAGCCTGGGCTAGAGACCCTCCTTCAAAACAAAGAGACAAACAAACAAACAAACAAACAAAAGCAACAACAACAAAAACCCCTGAATACAAGGAGGAAAAGGAGGAAGAAGAGGAAGAGGAGGAGGAAGAACAACTTCTCCTGGCTGTTCCACGGGAGCCAGTCCTCCTCCCTCCCTCAGTGGGCTGCTTCCGCCTGCTCCCTATGCTCACATTTTCTACTGCTCCAAGCACAAGCAGAGCAACTGCAAGCTTCCCCACTCTGGCATTAACAGATGCTGTTCCTCGGTTCTCCCCTGAAAGACACCGCACGCTGATGGCCCTTCTCTTGCACAGCATACTGTCTACCCTGGCCCAAGGTCACTGTAACCCTGGCCGTTAAATATTTATACAGAGCACTCTTGACTTCCACAAGATGCTGAGACCAAGAAGTATATAAAATGCAACCTCCAACCCCAGAGGACATTAGGCACAGGCTGCTGCTGTGCTGAGGACAGCATCTTGATAAACTGAGCATGGTGGACTCACCTATAGTCCCACAGGAGGCAGGAGGATCAGAAAGTCAAGGTCATCCTCATCTACACAATGAGCTGAGGCCAGCCTGGGGTACATAAGACCCTGTCTTAAAATAAAACAAGGCAACCCAATATCTTGGATAACTCTGAGTTTAATTTTTGACAATTTTATATATATACATATGTACACATATATATGTATATAATTCATTTTGATCCTAATCACCTTCCACTACCTTCTTTTTCCCTTCCCTTTAAATCCTTCTTCTTCCTAGGTAGTCCCGCTTCTACCTTGATGTCCTCTGTGTGTGTGTGTAAGAGAGAGAGAGAGAGAAAGGAGGGAGGGAGAGAGACCCATTGAGTTTAGGGTTGTTTGCATGAGCATAGGTGGGGATATTTCCCAGAGCCTCCACCTCCCAGCACACCAGGAACACAGAGCTGTATCCGTTTCCTCTCGCAGGCTCACTTGAGGAAAACATAAACTCTCTAGTCAAGGTCATCCATGCTTTGAGGACTATTCGTACAAACAGGGTCTCTGCTGTGAAAACACAACCTTCGCTCCTCCTCTCACTCTGCTGGGGTAATTCTGAAATCTACACAACAGAACAAAGGCACCCAGAACACAGCTGTTCACGCAAGAAATGACACACACCCTTTCTGCTATCGGAAAGCCAGCTAGGGCAGTGAAGAGACTTTGTCTCCCAGCTCTGCCTTTGGACTTACACCTCTTATGTCCAGAGGACTGGTGACAAAGCCGGCCAGCCTGGGCCTGAAAGGCTGAGGTTCTTCTCCACTTTCAATAAAGGGTTCAACAGCTCAGCAGTCAAAGGTCCTGCCTGCCTGCCAACAGGAAAAGTGCAGAAAGTCACAGAGAAGGATTTTAAAGCTGAGAGGACCTAGAAACAAAGGCCTCCCTAATCACATGCCACCTGAGCAAAGGTCTGAACGAACCAGCCACAGGGTTCTCAGGGAAGAAGTTTCTAGGCAGAGAAAATAATTCGTGTGAAGGATAAGAAACCACTTGTGGGTGGGCTGTTACGAATTCTGTCAGATTTAGTCAGCTGGAGCCTGGGAGTTTTGACAGGGAGTCAGAACAGGCAGAACCAAAAGGACTGCACAGAGCCCTGGGGAGATGGCTCAGTGGCTCAAGGTGCTTGCTTGCAATGCCTGATGGTCCCGGTTCAATTCCAAAGCCACCCACATAAGCCAGACACAAAAAAGTGGTGCAACTGCCTGGTGTTCCTTTGCAGAAGAAAGTGTGTTCCTTCCCTCCCCACCATTAAGTGCAAGTAAACATTGTTTCAAAAAAGAGTTCAATGGCGTTCAGTGGGTGTGGTGGCAGAGGAAGGAGGACCAATGTGAGTTCCAGGCTAATCTGGAACTACTAAATGAATTCCAGGTCAGCCTGGGTTACAGTGAGACTCTACCTCAGAAAAACAAACAAACAAAATAGAGTTCAAGTTATCAAGACAAAATAGAAATGCCAGCATGGGATACATGAGAGCTTGATTCTAAAATAAAACAATAATAAAGGACTGTGCAGCACCAAAACTGAGCAGTCATGAGGTGAACATAAACTGTGACTTTGTTAAGAGGCCCAGGCCCACCAGACCCAGAAATGTCTACTAGGACCCTAGAGTGTTTCCTGAGTCAAGGCACTCTGTCCAGTGCTGGGGTTGAAGAGCATAATCCATTTTCCAGTGGATTCTTTGGCAAGCCCTCAGGCCTTTGCTTTGTCACTTTTTTGGCAGCTCAGGGATTAAACCCAGGCCTTTGGGCTGCTAGGTACAGAGATATTCCTAGCCCCTGCTAAGACGCATGTCAAAGCCCCTGAGCAAACAAGGAGGCAACAAAACCAAAACTGCTGAGAAGGTCAATTATCTCCTAAAGGAAATGTAAGCAACCTATGAGTACTTAAACTCTGCAAGTATCTAACAAGGTACAGACCCTTGGATCCTGCAATTCAACTTCTTTTTTTCTTTTTGAGGCAGGGTCTCATTCTAGCTCAGGCTGACCTAGAGCTCACTAAATGCTCCTACCTCAACCTAGAATTCAAGGCATGAGCCTCCACGCCTGGCTGCGATTCCACTTCTTGGCATCTTCTACAGATAAACTGGAAGTAGCAGCGCTAGATCACTGCAGCACTAGAAATCTACTGACCATGGCTGACAGCTGGGCATCCACACAGGGCCACACACTACACAGCAGCAAGGATGGGGGGGGGGGGCACAGCCTCACCTTCGGGCTCTCCTCCCAGAAGAGGACACATCCTGCAATATCTGACAAACCCAAGGGCTGGGACAACTGACAAGGTACATGACAAAGTGGCACTCAGTCTTCCAGAGTCAAAAGCCAAGGGGACCTGACATGGTGGCACACGCCTTTAGTCCCAGCACTGGGGAGACAGAGGTAGGAGGATTGCCGTGAGTTCGAGGCCAGCCTGAGACTAAACAGTGAATCCCAGGTCAGCCTGGGCTAGAGTGAGACCCTTCCTCGAAAAGGTCTAGGGAGGGCAAGAACTGCTGCAGATGGAGACCAAGCAAACCCAACAACCGGCTCCAGCCAGCCCCCTCTGTCCAAACACTACAGAGACCATCAGCGGGCAGAACATGAATGGGTTCATATCCTGATTGTGACAATATCTGTGGTCAGGCATCAGGGTGGCCATTTACTCTAAAATGATTGCGCCCAAGTGTGAGTTTCCTGTAAGTTTGTCATTGCTTCAGACTAAGGATCTGTAAGAGGAGGTAACTATGCACTGATATGCCTGCATTTTTAGGAATGAGTACTGTATCTCAGAAGCTGGGCATGGTGGCGGACGACTAGGACTTTGAAGCCAGTATGGTGAAGCTTGTCTCAAAACCCTCAAATTCAAATAAACATTGACTAAAAAATATACACTAACACTGCACAGCACTCCTTGTTTCATCTGCATATGGATTGTTTGCTCCATGACCCTGTGGCCTCCGGCCCAGCTTTCTTTTCTTTCTTTCTTTCTTTCTTTTTTTTTTTTTTGGGGGGGGGGTTTGAGGTAAGGTCTCACTCGGGTCCAAGTTAACCTGGAATTCACTATGTATCTCAGGGTGGCATTGAACCCAAAAGCGATTCTCCTATTAGACCCAGCTTTCTTTTTTCTTTTTGGTTTTTGAGGTAGGGTCTCACTCTAGCCCAGGCTGACCTGGAATTCACTCTGTAGTCTCAAGTTGGCCTCAAACTCATGACAATCCTCCAACCTCTACCTCCGAGTGCTGGGATTAAAGGCATGTGTCACCATGCCTGGCTCTAGATCCAGCTTTCTTAATCCCCTCAATGGGGTGAGAACAGCTGTCATGAAGAAGAGAGATTACAAAGTGCCCAGCACCGTGACAATGCTCTGAGCTGTTCAGAACCAACACAGCCTCAGGAATCCACACAGAACCAGGCTGAAGGAACAGAGAATCCCTCCTGGAAGCTCATACTCAGCCCTCCGCTCTGTGGGAAGGAGTGGCGAAGCAATCCGCCAGAGGCCAGAAGGGAGAGCCTGAAACCACAATGCCACAGGAATCTGTCCTGAGGCGGCACCTGTGCAGTGTGGAACGCAGGGGGGCTGAGCTAAAATAATAACAAAAAAGATATAATGGAGCCAAGTCTGACACAGGCTTATAACTTCAGTACTTGGGAGGCCAAGGCAGGAGGGTTGGCAAGAGTTTGAGACCAGCCTGGGCTACACAGTGAGTGCCAGGTCATCCAGGAGTGCATAGCAAGAGTCTTAGAGGAAAACGCGTATCTCAGGCAATGCTGACTCTTACCTGGGTATGGTCTGTATGATGAAAATATCTTGGCCTCGAACAGACTCTTTGATTTCAACTCTGGTTTCTGGAAGAAGGAAAAAGTCCTCAACTTTTAAAGAAAGCACTTCATGGACCAATAAGTAGATGTAACCTAACAGATTGCAGACTGACAAGTAGACACATGAATCGTAGTCAACAGGGACAGGGCTAAGCTTCTCTGGCTTGACCCCAGCACCCCCTAAACCAGGCTCGGCTGCTTCATCACTTAGCTACAGTCAGCTGTGGGTTTTCCATCCTCCCAGGCAGCCAGCAAAGTCCTAAAGTCACCAAGGAAAAAGCTGTTAATGTGGAAGTTGGGTGAAGGACAGCTGTGAGCTAATTTAATCCACAGGACATGATCCTTCAGGGTGTGTGCTCTGTCACATCCCCAAGCACTGGTGTCTTTTCTTTCTTTCATGGCACTCACTGTGTAGCCCAGGCTGGTCTCAAACTCTGGCCAACCCTCCTGCCTGGGCCTCCTGAGTACTGAATTACAAGCATGTGTTATATCTGGCTCCATTATATCTTTTTGGTTGCTGTTGGCTTCTTTTGTTTTTTTGAGGCAGGGTCTCGCTCTAGGCCAGGCTGATCTGGACTATGTAGTCTCAGGGTGGCCTCAAACTCACAGCGATCCTCCTCCCTCTGCCTCCCTCCAGACTGCTGGGATTAAAGGTGTGAACTACCATGCCTGGCTTTTTTTTTTTTTTTTTTGGGGGGGGGTGTTTCACTCTAGCTTAGGCTGACCTGGAATTTAACTCTATAGTCCCAGGCTGGCCCCAAACTCACAGTAATCCTCCTTCCTCTGCCTCCTCCTGAGTGCTGAGATTAAAGGTTCACCCACATGCCTGGCTCATTTTTTAAAATTTACTTGAGAGAGAGAGAGAATGAATGGGCACGCCAGGGCCTTCAGCCACTGCAAATGAACTCCAGGCTCATACACCACCCTGTGCATCTAGCTTTACATGGGTACCCAGGGAATCAAACCAGGGTCCAGGGTCCTTAGGCTTTGCAGGCAAGCCAAGCCCCTTAACTGTTGGGCTCTCTCTCCAGCCTCTAATTATATCTTTTTTAAAATATATTTTTATTTTATTTATGATGGGGGTCAGACAGAAAGAAAGTATGGGCACGCCAGGGACTCCTGCTACTACAAACCAACTCCAGACACATGCACCACCTGGGCATCTGGCTTTACATGGGAACTGGGGAATCAAACCTGAGTCATCTGACTTTCAGGCTTGGCAAGCAGGCCAGTGCCTGAAACTGATGAGTCATCTCTCCAGCCCTCATTATATCTTAGTATCTCTTCAAGCTAGAAGATACTCCTCCCATCCAACTGCACACCTGTTCCCCTTTCTTGTCAATCCCCCCACCTGCGTTTATGCCGTGAATTTTATACATCTGCATGTTTTCATGGTGGAAGTTGTTTCCCTTTTACTTCTAGATGCAGGCCTCCCTTGAGCACTTCTCCTTAAAGAAATATTTACTTCAGAGAGAGAATAGGCATGCCAGGACTTCCTGTCATTGAAAACAAACTCCAGACTTTGCACATATGGCTTTATATGCTGAGGCACTGAACCAGGGCCATCAGGCTTTGCAAGCTGTCTCCCCAGCCGCCCCCCCCCCCATTTCTTGATAGTTGTAACTGAGAAAGAGGACAGGAAGTCTAGAAGCGGGAACCCAGGCTTTCAACTCCACAAAAGCCACCTCAATCGTTCTAGACAACTTCTGCTTTGAGCTGGCCTGTGGCCGGCACTCACACGGTGCTCACCACCAGCAATGTTACAGCTCTCCACCAAGCCAGGGAGAAGCAAACCAGGGTGAGGATCTGTAAAAAAAAGACCAAAACCAACCCACTAAAGAGTGAGAGTGGACAGAGGAAGGGAGCAGTCATTGCTAGTACTGGAAAACTCCTGATGTCACCTGATCTGAGTGGGAGCATTTATTTATTTTTAATATTTTATTTATCTGTGAGTAGAGAGAGAAAAAAGAGGAAGGAGCCGGGTGTGGTGGCACACATCTTTAGTCCCAGCATCTGGGAGGCAGGGGTAGGAAGATCACTGAGTTCGAGGCCACCCTGAGACCACATAATGAATTCTAGATCAGCCTGGGCTAGAGGGAGACCTTACCTCGAAAACAAACAAACTAGCAAGCAAACAGAGTAAGGACATGCTGATCCTCCTGTCACTGTGAACGAACTCCAGATGCATGCACCATTTTGTGCATCTGGCTTTATGTGGGTACTTGGGAATTAAACCCAGGACATCAGGCTTTGCAAGCGCCTTTAACCACTAAGCCACCTCTCCAACCCAATATTCATTTTTTTTTTCAAGGTAGGGTCTCACTCTAGCCCAGGCTGGCCTCTGACTCAAGGCAATCCTACCTCTACCTCCAGAGTGCTGGGATTAAAGGTCTGTACCACTATGCCTGGCTTATTATTGTTTCTAATATTTGCATGTGTGTGTGTGTATGTGTGTGACTACCAGGACTGTAAACGAGCTCCAGACAATGCACTACCTTTTTTTTTTTTTTTGGGGGGGGGGGAGTAGGGTCTCACTCTAGCCCAGGCTGACCTGGAATTCACTATGTCGTCTCAGGGTGGCCTTGAACTCATGGGGATCCTCCTGCCCCTGCCTCCCCAGTGCTGGGACCACCACGCCCGGCTCCACATACACCACTTTGTGCATCTGGCTTTACATGGGAACTGGGGAATTAAACCTGGACTGGGAGGTGTTACAAGAAAACTCATTTAACTGCTGAGCCATCTTCCCAGCCCCATATGTATGACTTGTGGCTTTATGTGAGTACCAGAGAACTGAATACAGGCTGGCAGTTTTGCAAGCCTGTGCCTTTGACCACTAAGCCATTTGCCCAGCCCTCAAAATGTTTCTCTCTTAAAAAAAATAATAATAAAAACAAAAAAAACCCCACTTTATTATTATTATTATTATTATTTTGGCTTTTTGAGGTAGGGTCTCGCTCTAGCCCAGGCTGACCTGGAATTCACTCTGTAGTCTCAGGTTGGCCTCGAACTCACAATCCTCCTACCTCTGCCTCCTGAGTGCTGGGATTAAAGGCGTGCACCACCACGCCCGGCTAAAAACCACTTTATTTGTGTGTATATGCATGCATACATGCATGTATGTATATACGTATGTATGGGCATGCCAAGAACTCTTGCCACTGTAAAACACCAGATGCCTGGGCCACTTTTTTAAAAAAATATTTTATTTATTCATTTCAAACAGAGAGAGCACATATGGGAATAGATATACATATATAAGCACACTACATACACATCTGCACGTTTTGTTTTCTAAAAAGCCAGCCAGCTGGGTGTGATGGCATGTGCTGGTGACCCCAGAATGGAGAGAAGCACTGGGGTCAGGAATTCATCCTCGGCTACATGGTGAGTTTGAGGCCAACCTAGGCTACGTGATTGTCTTAAATAAAAACAATACAAAACTAAAGAAGTAAATAAAACAACTTTAACTTACCTCCATTGGTCTCTTGGTATACAACAGACTTCCCCAATTCAGCACCAAGACGCCTATTGGGTAAGAAAAATAAATAAATAAAAGCAATTACAAATTCTCTCTTTTGAAAAAAAATTCTCTCTTTAAAAAGATTCCAGGTGCTGGGTGGTGGTGCACACCTTTAATCCCAGCAGTCAAGGGAGGCAGAGGAAGGAGGATCTCCATGAGTTCATAGTGACTGCATAGTGAATTCCAGGTCAGCCTGGGCTAGAGTGAGACCCTACCTCGAAAAACCAAAAAAAAAAAAAAAAAAAGATTCTAGGGGCTGAGAAGATGGCTCAGTGGCTAAAAGTACTTGCTTGTAAAGCCTACTGGCCTGGGTTCAATTCCCCAGCCACCTACCTAAAGCCAGAAAGGTGCTGGATTGCAGTCAGAGACCCTGGCATGTGGACATATGCAACATGCCCACACGCACGCACGCGTGGAAATGAGTTTTCTGAAGTTTCCCTCTGCCAGGTATCATGGCATCTGTATCTGTATCTCCAGCATTTAGGAAGCTGAGGCAAGAGGATGGCTGAGGGCTGGGGAGATGCTGGCCCAGTTCAACTCCCCAGGACCCATGGAACACCAGATACACAAAGTGGCACATGCATGTGGGGTTCATTTGCAGTAGCAAGAGGCCCAGCACCTCTCTCTCTGCTCAAACATATAAAAATAGACATCGTAACAAGCTAGTCATATCTAGCAAGTCTCTGTCACAAAAAAATAAAGATTCCAGTTCCTATGTATGTTGTAATGAAAAGATTCAAATAACCAGACTTGACACTCTTTCCAAAACAACAATTTAGAAAGTCATTAAGAACTAACATTCAAAGCCTAGAGAGATGGCTCAGTGGTTAAAGTGCTTGCCTGTAAAGCAGGACCTGAGTTCAATTCCCTAGTACCACATAAAGCCAGATGCACAAGGTGGCACATGCGTCTGGAGTTCATTTGCAGTAGCTGGAGGCACTGGTGTGCCCATTCTCTCTCTCTCTCTCTCTCTCTCTTTCTTTCTCTCTCTCTATCTGTCTTTCTCTCTCAAATAAATAATATTTTTTAAAAAGGCCAGACATGGTAGTACACGCCTTTAATGCCAGCACTTGGGAGGCAGAAGTAGGAGGATTGCAGTGAGTTCAAGGCCACCCTGAGACTACACAGTGAATTCTAAGTCAGCTTGGGCTAGAGCAAGACCCTAACCTCGGGGGAAAAAAAACAACAACAACAACAAAAAAAAAAAACAAGAAACAAACAAACACACACAAAAAAAACCAAAAACATGTTACCCTAGCATGTTAGAAGCCCTGAGTTCAATCTCCAGCCTAAAATCAGTCCTAAGTACACACCTATAATCTTAGGCGTTGCATTGTAAGGTAGAGATAGGAGATCAGGGTTCAAGGTCATAGGGAGTTACAGGCCAGCCTGAGCTGTAAGCAACCATGAATAAAAAAATTCTGGGCTGAACAGATGGCTCAGCAGTTAAAGGTGCTTGCAAAGCCTGAGGCCAAGATTAGATTCCCAGTACACATGTAAAGCCAGTTGCACAAAGTGGCACATGTGTCTGGAGGGGCAGGTAACCCTGGTATGCCCATACCCACTCTGTCTGCCTTTCTTATTGTCTCTTTCTTCTATTTTCTTAATCTAGGGTTTAAATATAAAGTTCTTAGAGCCAGCTGTGGTGGTGCATGCCTTTAATCCCAGCACTCAGGAGACAAAGGTAGGAGGATCACTGTGAGTTCAAGGCCAGCCTGGGACTACAGAGTGAGTTCCAACTCAGCCTGGGTTAGAATGAGACCCTGCCTCAAAAGGGGGGGGGAAGCTCTTAGAATGGAACATGGTGACTCACATTAGTCATTCCAGCAGAAAGAAGCAAGGACAGGAGGGATGTCACTGGTTTAAGGCTAGCCTGGGCTACTGTGTGAGACCCTGTTGAGAGAGGGAGGGGCACAGCATCTCAATATATAAAACAAACGTATTTACAGACATGCATTAGTGAATTATTCACAATAACAAATGCAGACTTTGCCAGGTGCCCTCCCTCCATTCAACTTTCACAAGGCAAGATCATGCACGGTACTGACCAATGTGAACAAAAACAAGCTTCCTGCTTAAAGCCAGCATTTTAGTTGACCTCAAAACAACAAATAATTAGAGGTCAGAAGCAGAAACTAGGTAGAAGATTGTGAAAGGATTGTGGCTGACATTCTTCTTCTAAACTCACTTAAAAAGCCAATTGAAAACTGATGTAGCCAAAAACTTGTTTGAAACAGGTGTGAAAGGAACTTTAAATGTTAAAAGACAAAGCCTTTGATCCCAGCACTAGGGAAGCAGAGGAAGGATAATCACCAAGAGTTTGAGGCCTGCCTGGGGCTGGCTAGAGAGAGATCCTACCTTGAAAAATCAACCAAATCCACCACAAAAAAAAAAAAAAAAAAAAAAAAGACAAGGGCTGGAGAGATGGCTCAGCAGTTAAGGCACTTGCCTCCAGTGCCTAAGGCTCCTGGTTCAATTCCCCAGGACCCACATAAGCCAGACCCACAAGGTGGTGGCCCTGGTGCTCTCTCTCTATCTCTCTTTCCTGCTCTCTCTGTATCTCTCTGCTTGAAAATGAATAAATATTTAAAAAAAAAAGACAAGCCACTCAAGCCTGGCATGGAGGTACACACCTGTAACCAAAGAGGAATCAAAGAGGGTGAGGCAGGAGGATCACCTGTTGGAAGCCAGCTGGGGAAACCCCATCTTAAAAGAATAGTAACATAAAAACCAGAGGAGGCATTTTGTTTTATAATTCTAATCAGTTTACTTCTAAAAGAGTCTGTAAGGCGTCCTTTACACTAGGACTCTGGGTTTCTCCCAAAAATTCAAGAGGCCATTTAGTACACAGGTGTAATCTATGGGCCACAGGGTGACCCAGCTCTGCTGCCTGGTTTCATTTACTTGGTTTTTTAATTTTTATTTATTTTTTGCTTGTTTGTTGTTTGATTTGAGGTAGGGCTCACAGTAGGCCAGGCTGGACTTGGCTTCAGCCTGACTTCTTTTATTATTGTTGACAACTTCATACACACGTATGCAATGCGATTTAACTAAAGCCCCTCCTTCCCACTAGATGGCCACCCCACGCCTTTTTTTTCTCTATTTAAATTAGTACCCCCTGCATAATCGTGGTTGGAGGTTATTTACTGAAGAATGGGCAATCCTCCAGCGGCCACACCCTCAAAGGACAGGACTTCCCCTCTCCAACAATCACGTTCCTGGAGGTGGAGGGGGTACCATGGGATCTGGGAGGAAAAGATTGATTATGAGCTCACCAGGGCCTCCAGCCGCTGCAAGTGAACTCCAGACACAAGGGCCTCATTCTGCACCTGGCTTTCCGTGCGTACTGGGGAATCGAACCCAGGCCAGCAGGCTTTGCAAGCAAGCACCTTAACCGCTGAACCATCTCTCCAGCCCCTCTCTCGTGGATTCCTGATTCCTTGCTCTCGCGCTCGCACAATTCTTGCCCGATACACTCACCCCCATTTTACAGAACAGCAAGAAAATGACATCTGTCACCCAGTGTCACAGGATTGGTAAGAGACAAGCCTGGGGAGGACATCTGGGGAGGCCCCTGGAGACGACGAAGGGATGCTTTGGCTCAAAGCACGCTGCTCCACGCACGCACCCACCCACGGCCTTCGCAAGGACTCGGGGCTTCATGGAGACCCGGGTGCCCGCCCTGCGCTGCCCACGCCAGGGGGGTCGGGCCGGGGTGCGCACCCCGGGGTGCACGCAGCCCCGTGGGCATGGAGTGATGGCGGGAGGACCCAGGGACGGGCTGGGGGCTTCCTCCTCTCGGAGCGGGCCCGAAGCATGACGGCGGGGGACCGGAGGATGGCGACCCCCGCGAGGCCCCAGCTTACTCGGTGATGCGCTTGGCCAGCTCGGTGCAGGCGGCCGTGGAGTTGGCCGAGAAGACCCGGTAGCCGGTGCGGGCGGCGTTCATGGCTCGCGGGGCACGGACGGCCGAGCGCGCGGACAGCGAAGAGAGCAGCAGCAGCTTCCTGGGCATCCTCCGGCCCGACGCGCGGCTACGGGTGCCCGCGCGGGACAGGTGCGGGGCGCGCCGCTGGCGAAGCCCACCTTGAGGCCCGCGGACGAACCTGCGCAGGAAGGAAGGGGCGCGCGAGTGTCCTCCGACACCCGCGCTCCACCCCGGACCGACCCACCGACCGACCGACAGCCGCAGGCGCCTTGGAACCCCCACATCAGGCCACGCCCCCTCCGGGCATCCGAGACGCGTGGCTAGAGCATCCGCACGGCCGCCATCTTTGAAAAGGGCAAGGCGATAGGTAACACTTCCGAAGCACGTTCTTTCCACACACTCACCACCGATTCGCTCGGCCGCTTGGTTTCGCCGCTCCCAGGAGAGCTATTTTATTGTCACGCTCTTGGATGACCCGGTCCTGCTTAACAGAGATCCCTGGCGTTCTCAATTTTTCTGCCAGGAGCCAAAATGGCCTCGGGGAAGTAGACAACTCTAGCTCCAGGGCTTTATGGTAAATGACTTCCGGCGCCCTTCTTTCACGGAGGGAAGCGTGCGCTGCGATGGGATTTATTTGAAACCTGGAGGGTGTGGTGATTTCAAGTTTGCCGCCTGCGATTCTAAAATGCCTCCGAGTTGGTCTACCCCTCAGCCTGGTGGTGAAGTCTTTCCCCATATTTCAGCCTTGTACATCAGCGTGTAAGATGGAAGGGTGCCCGGACGTGTCAAAAACATTTTCATCCGTATTCGCTCTCAGATCTCTCCATCCCCGCAGCCCCCTTCCTCCCCTTGCCTAGGTTCCCCAGGAGCACCCTCTCTGGTCTCCTCGACCACTGTAAAGCACCCTGCCAGCTGGGTTGCGCCATGTGCAGGTGCTTCTGTTTCCAGTTACCTTGTGAACATGTCTCTCTCCATCCTTAGGATGGGAGCCAAGGATCACCCCCACAGACAGGGGTAGCCTTAAGCTCATAACCTCTCAGCACGCTAAGAGTGTGGCACGTGCCCTCGCCTCCCCTCCCAGGCTTTCCATACTGTATGGCGCACACCTTTCCCCACCCTCCTATTCTCCCAGCATCTTATACAAGGAGAAGCAGGTGCACTGTAAACCAGGGCGAGGCCTTCATGGCTCCAAGGCTAGGCGGACCCTTGATCTGTATCGTTCCCAAGAAACTTCTGCACTGAGGAGGAGATGGGTCAGCAGTGAAAGGTTCTTGCAAAGCCTACAAGCCCAGGTTCGACTCTCCACTACCCACATAAAGCCAGATGCACAAAGTGGTGCATGCATCTGGAGTTCCTTTGCAGTGGTTAGAGGCCCTGGCACACCCATTCTCTCTGTGTCGTCTCTCTCTGCTTGCAGATAAATGAATAAATATAAAAGAAGAAACTTTTTTAAAAGAGAGTTATGACCAGTAGAAAATTATACTAGACTCTAGTCCACCCTAGTGGACAATAACCATAAAAGCCACTTTGTTCTGAGACAGCCTGATCTCTGACAGGACTACGTCCCACCCCCCATTCCCTTCAGGTAATCCCATCTCCCATTAAAGTTTTTACCTGTGTGTTCATAGTCCATGGCAGGATTTTTTTATGGCAGGATTTTTAAAAAACTTTTATTTATGGGTTGGAGAAATGGTTCAGTGGTTAAGGTGCTTGTCTGCAATGCCTAAAGACCTGAGTTCGATTCCACAGTACCCACATAAAACCAGTCAGTTCACAGTGGCTGGATACCCTGGTGCTCCCATTCTTTCTGTCTATCTCTCTTCTATCTCTCTCTGCTTGCAAATAAAGAAATAAAATTTTTAAAACTCTTATCTATTTATTTGCAAGTAGAGAAAGAGGGAGAGAGAGAGAGAGAGAGAGAGAGAGAGAGAGAGAGAGAGAGAGAGCATGACAGGGCCTCCAGACTCTGCAAACTCCAAAAAGATGCACCACTTTGTGCATCTGGCTTTACATGGGTACTGGGGTATCGAACCCAGGTCTCATTAGGCTTTGCAGGCAAGTGCTTTAACCATTGAGCTATCTCTCCAGCCCTTGTTTGTTTTTAATTCAAGACAGGGTCTCTCTATGTAGCCCTGCCTTCCTCAAATTTTCTTGTGATTTCATCAGTTTCAGTCCAAGTTTGGCTGGATCCGTTTGCTTTGGAGCTGAGACAAAGACCAAAATCAGGGCCACTGGACTATGTGACAGGCTGTTCATACCATGGTAGCTAGGAAGCCAGAGAGGCATTAAGAGAAGGGGGTTGAGACAAGATAGAATTCCCCCAGGACACACCCCCAGTGACCTTCTTTCTCCAACTGTCACCTTCACAGGTCCAACACCTGCCAACAATCTATTCAAGCCATTGGGGCTGGGCGTGGTGGTGCACACCTTTAATCCCAGCACTCAGGAGGCAGAGAGGTAGGAGGATCACCATGAATTCAAGGCCATCTTGAGACTACACAGTGAATTCCAGGTCAGTCTGGGCTAGCGTGAGACCCTACCTCAAAAAACAAACAAACAAAAATGGTGTGGTAGTTTGAATGTGACAGTGTAAATGTATGTCCCCATAGTCTCGGGGGGTTTATTAAAGCTTGTAACTTGGGTCTCCATCACTGGTTGGAGGAGGTGTCACTGGGGGAAGATCCTGGGGTCCAGCCTTAAGGTGTGCTTGGGGGTGGATCTGATTTCCAGCCCAAAGGTGTGGAGAGAGCAGTCTTACCTCTGACAGTTGATGCTTGCTGTAGTTGTTTCTCTTGGCTTGATAGTACTGCCCCTGGATCTGTAGACTTGAACTAAATCCCTTCCTCCCCTAAGCTGTGTCTGGTTGGCTGGTCCCAGCAACA
Source organism: Zapus hudsonius (assembly GCA_004024765.1). Taxonomy (NCBI): domain Eukaryota; kingdom Metazoa; phylum Chordata; class Mammalia; order Rodentia; family Dipodidae; genus Zapus; species Zapus hudsonius. Next base: position 3,263 of record PVHP010014013.1, on the reverse strand, counting down.
TGGAGCTGACTCAACAGTTGATTTTGTCAGACCCCTCATGAATGGTCTCTGGAAGGTCCCTCAAGGACAACAGGACCTGTGCTTTACTACCCTAGTCTCTTGGCCTAACCAAAGGGGCAATGAACGTGAACTTAAGTGGAAGCAGAAGTTCCTTTGTTGAGCTTCAAGCCCCCTTAGCAAGATCTTAATGCTAAAGAGAATGATGGGTTTCAGGTGTGATGATGGTACAATCAATCCCGCACAGGTAGGAGGATAGCTGGGAGTTCAAGGTCAGCCTGGGCAGTGAAGTAGATTCTAGGTCAGCCTGAGCTAAAGTGAGACCCTGCCTCAATAAATAAATAAATAAATAAATAAATAAATAAATAAATAAATAAATAAAAGCTGGGCATGGTGGCACATGATTTTAATCCCAGAACTCAGTACTGGTCTTCAAGCCGAAGTCAAACTCCTGAAGAATGGTGAATTTCTTCAGCAGCCTTTGGAGGCAGTGGCAGGAGGATCACCATGAGTTCAAGGCCAGCCTGAGACCACATGGTAAATCCAGGTCAGCCTGGTACCAGCCCTGTGGAGAATTTTGAATGTTCTCAACACAAAAAAAGAATAAATGTGGCGACACACATGACAGTGCCCTTGTTTACTCACTATGTACACACCTCCTGGTGTCACTGTGACACATGCATACATTTTTTAAAGACTCAAGTAAAAACAAAAACATGGGCTGAGGAGAGGGTTCAACAGGTAAAGGATTTTGCTTGCAAAGCCTGCTGACCAGCCCACGTAAAGCCAGATGCACAAGGTGGTATATGCATCTGGAGTTTGTTTTCAGAGGCAAGAGGGCCTCTCTCTCTCTCTCTCTCTCTCTCTCTCTCTCTCTCTCTCTCTCTCTCTCAAATAAACAAATTGAAAATCAAATCAAGTGAGTATTCCTATTACTTCAGTACTCAAGAGGCTGAGGCAGGAGAGTTGAGAGTTCCAGAACAGCTTGGGCTACACAGTTAAGACTCTGTCTCAAACAAACAAAATGAGCAATGTAGTGTTACGGAATTATCTCAGGAGAGATCACACCAACTCCAGTGGGAGGGCAAGTAGAGGAGTTTATGAACCACGGGGCTGGAGTGAGATCTCTCTCAAAAGCTCTAGCCCAGAGCTGACAGTTGTATTTTGGTTTTCTAGGTTTAGCAATAAGGTGTGGCTAGAAAGCAAAGCTATGGTTTCCAGAAGCAGATGTGGTGTTTAGCAGCTGTGATCAGCACAAAGAAATGCGCACAAGAGCAAAATTCAAAACTGGGGATGTGGCCATCGTGCAGTTTCAAAAATCTCCAAACAACATACATGTTTCAAAACATACTTGCAGTCTGTGTGGCTTACATGAGTCAAAATAACTTTTCAGAACACAAACAATTCCCCAAACATGCATCTAATGCCCTTGCTGCTGTGTTGCCCTGTCTGCTTCTTAGGCAGCACTCTGCCCGAGTCTAAACCATCCTCTCTGTCTCAGGTTCAAGGATGGCCTTCAGCAGGATCTGCTCTGAGATCCTTTGGCTGCTGAGCAAGGGGAGTTCAGCCTCCCTGCAGTTAACTCTTTCAGCAGCAGCCTTACTGGTTTTAGCTTTCTTTCTGGTTACAACTTTAGTAATTAACCCTTTCTTCCGCCACATTCCCTCCTCTTTATCTTCATGTTATCTTTATGACCTTGTATACATAATGGTTGATTTTCTTCCTGGGTCTCTTTTTTTCCCCTCTGTGCTTTATTATCTGTTGTTGAACAAAGAGAAGTTTAGTCCCCAACAATCAGATACACAATGAATCAATGGATCAATATTTAGCATTTAGTTTTTCCTGTCATAGTTCCTTATCTTTATATAATACCTATTTTTTAACCTTGGTTATTTTATTTTTCCCATTTTAGGGACCTTTAAATCCTTGACTATGATTAAGGGGTGTTGTCCATGGATTACTTGGGGGAGTCATTGTACACTAGCCTACTGGTTCCTCCACACAGCTGGGTGGACAGAGTCTTGGGACAGCGGTGAGCCGACGAGAGGAAGAACTCTCGGGAGACACTTGCAGTGAAGAGCTCATTTTTATATTAGGAAGGTTGCTTTTATTTAGAAGGAAAAGAAGAGGTAGGGACATAAGTGACAAGGGTATTGGTGGGGGCAGGGTGGCCTATAGATGTTTCATGAAAGGGTTGGCAGGGGCCAGCTGCATAGATAAGCTAGAGGGACTTTTCTGTTGCCTGGGTCTTGTTCTCACCTTATATCTGAATTATGTGAACTTCAATAAACTCAGGCTTTGAAGTGCCTGGACTTATCAGGGTTTGCTGGGGCCCACCAGGTGGCTCGAGGTTTGGGGAGGGAAGGAGATGGCCAAAACTCCTGCCAGTCTCAGGATGAGATAATCCAGATTTCAGACCTGTCTCAACTTTTCCTTTATCCCTATGTCCTCTGTGCCCCTTGGCAGGGTCCCACAGCTCCCCCTTTTTGTTTTTATAATGGAACAGTGGGATCACACTCCACTGTTGTTTTAGGCAAGGTTTGATACTGTACTAAGACTTGGTTGGTTGTGACCTGAGTAATATTAATTATTTGTCATTTGAGAAACTGGATGATGCAGGGGGCTATGAGTAGCAGGGTTCCTGCAGCAAGGAGGGGGCCGAGGAGTGGGAGGAGCCAGGAAATCAAAGGGTTGGAGAGCCAAGGGGTGGGGGCATCGGGAGCATAGTGGTCAATTAGCTCCCTGGGGAGCTTTTTTAGGGTTTTTACATTTTATTCAATGGTATAAGACTCATTGACATAAAAACAACATTTTTTCCCTCTGGGTCCGTGGGTTACTTAGGGGGTTGCAGCGCGCATCAACCCCCTGTTCACCCACGGGAACTGGGTGAGCAGAGGCTTGGAACAGCCGTGAGCCGGCGAGAGATGCGACTCTCGGGAGACTGCGGCAGTGGGCAGATCTCAAAACTTTATTTTCACATCTAACTTTATATACAATCTAGGGATGGGTAGCATTACCCTATCTCCTACACAAAGGGGGTTAACCAACAGGAACACAGCCACGAAAACAGGCAGCAGAAGCAAAACCCATTAGCACTTGTAAACAGGATTTAGGGCCTTGAGCCATCCCCCCTGCCTCCTGGGGGCACAGGTGTGTTAGGGACAAAGGCATGAGCATGCTCTTATCTGGATGCATATTAAAGCTTAGCTCTCAGCCAGGCTGGGTCTGTGAGAAAATGGTGATGTTAGCAGAGGAAATAAAACCTT
>PVHP010014012.1:15373-39114 GCA_004024765.1 Zapus hudsonius | reverse complement strand
CTGGAAACCAAGGATTCAAAACACATGAGTTTATGGGGGACATCTAATTCAAACCACCGCAACTTATGATACAGGGCCAATTTTCAGTGCTGTGACACCGTGGCATTGCTGTGATCTAAGTCATGGATGCACACACATGCGCACATGCAAACACACACACACACACACACACACACACACACACACAAGCACACATTCCCCATTCACTGGGGACTATAAGAAAATCTTGAAGTAGCATATTGTATACAAGGCGAGACTTTCTATTGGAGAAAGACAAAGGTTTGGAGACCTTGAAATTTCGGTGACTGAACTCTTCAGCTCCATGTGGTTGAAAGTCTCGTCTTCTGTATTTCTCTGACAGAAAATTCAGCAGACGCTCTCACAAATGTTTCAGTGAGAAAGGTATGAAGGCCAAACCATTGCAAGCTTCTCAGTCAGTGTAGGCTCAACACTGCCATTACTATGCAGTTACCCACAGCACTCTCGCAGAAGACATTAGCTGAAACTGGATGTAGTCAGACTGGCAAGAGGGGCTGCCCTGGCCACACTGAAGCTCTCTGTCCCCATCCTCCAGGCAGGAGGATTACCCTAATTTATTTATTTTTATTGTCCATAATGAGTTACATTATTTAATGGGCAAACAATGAGTTGTTATCCCCAATTCCCCCATGCTCCCCTCCCCCATCCCCAATCAGCTGGATATCCTCCTCCATGGGTCATCTGGGTCAGTCCTTGTGGCAGGGGACCATGGATAGCCTAGTATTCAGCCAGGTTCTCCTGGCCCTAGTATGTTGTTATTGAGGGGTGCCATGCCTCTGGATAGTCTCCCCCAACATGACTCTCTCAATCTTTCCACCCCCTCTTCCACTCAGTTCCCTGAGTCGTGGTGGATGAGTATTAAGGCTGCTTTAATGTTGTGAGCTTAGGGGTCTTTGTGTCGAAAATCGTTAGTTTCTGTCTCACTGGCTTATCCTGTGTTGATTGAATGGCTGTGGCTGTGGGTCCCTTGTTCATCCCGTCATTCTCTGTGGGGTTCCATATGGATCCTCAACTATATGACTGTGGTGGCTCCTCTCTTGCCAGGATCTCAGCTATTGGCCTACAATTGGTTGGTAGGGTTAGATGGGCCCCAGCTCTCTCGCTGCATCCTGAAAAATACAAACACAATATCCATCGGAGAGTGAGATCAGTCTAGGTTAACAAATATACACAATTCTGGATTACCTAGATTCTATTTTTAGTAGCCTCCCCATCAATCGCTCTCATAGTGCATCTTGTCTTAGGAGCCCAGGAGTATGGGATCCTGTGCCTATCACCCTGAATCCCAAGTCCCAGACAAGGGCTCCCCCTCACTAAGTCGAAAATTTGGCTGAATTTGAAAGCTGTTGATTGTCTCCCCCAGGCCTAGGCTTCTCCATTATATAAGTGCTCCTTTCTGGGTTCACTGTTCTCTCCCAGTAGGAGGTGGGATCACCCTAATTTAACCTGAAGTGTCTGTTCCCTTCTTCCCATACCATAACTGTCTTGGTACCCTGCTGCTAACCCCCCCCCCCAACTACTCTTCAAGTCAATTGGAAAAATTCTTGTTCAAAAACTAGGGAAGAGTCATCATATCACCTCAACAGGGCCTTGCATTTTTTCTTTCTTTCTTTCCATGCCTCCCTGGGCATTACTTGAACATTTGACAGAATTTCATTTTGATTTATCTATATTGTTTTGGGCATATATCTCTGTATAATATTTTTAATAATTGTTTTAGATTTTGTGTAACACACACACACACACACACATCTTACCAAAGTCTACATTGTTGGTGTCATCATTTTACAACCTTCAGTGAACTATAGAAGCTTTCCTTTCTTTATGTCCCATTTCCCTGCCCTATTAATAATAAAATAATGAAAATATTTTCTCTACACACGTTTAGAACCATATCATTTTTTTAACCCCAGCAACAGAACATGATTCAAGACACTTAACAGACGAGAAGTCTGTTGCATTTACCTTAGATTTGCTTGAATTCCTTCTGCTTTCCTGGTGTTTCAAGGAACTTCTTAATCACTTTTCTTTAGCCATTCTTTTAGGGTAGGTCTGCTGCTGATAATTTCTCTTCATTTTTCTTCATCTGGGTGTGTCTTGAGTTTTCCCTTTTTCCTGAAGGAGATTTTTTTGCAGCATGGGGCATCCTGGGTTGATAGTACTTTGCTATTAAAGCATCTGGAAAATGTCCCCGTTTCTTCCAACCCCATGGATTCTGATGAGAATTTTGCTGTCATTCAACTTGTCTTTTCCCTGTGGGAAGGTGACATTGTCTCCTGCTGGTTTCAAGCAGGCTCTATACTTGGTCTCTGCTGGATTGTGGAGGGATCATTGTTTTGCTGTAGTATTTTACCATAATAAAGTGGTCATGTTTTTCAAGTTTTCTGGTTAGCTAGGATGCTCCTTTTTCCCTTTTTTGGTCCCTTGCATAAATAGAACAAGAACAAGCTCTCTCTCTCTCTCTCTCTCTCTCTCTCTCTCTCTCTCTCTCTCTCTCTCTCTCTGTTTTTTGATGTAGGGTCTCCCTCTAGCCCAGGCTGATGTGGAAGTCACTGTGTAGTCTCAGGGTGGCCTCGAACTCACACTGATCCTCCTACCTCTGCCTCCTGAGTGCTGGGATTAAAGGTGTGTGGCACCACACCTGGCTCAGAACAAGTTCATTTTGAGTGTCTGTTTCTATGCACTTTGCCAACTTCCTCAGCATCCATTTTGGGACACAGGAGATCAACAGAAACCCCAGGGATCTCATCGTCATGGCCTTTTTTGGGTCCCAAGGGCCTTAACTTTCTTTTTGATATTTTTTTATTTGCTTTCTTCTCTTTCCCTACAGAGCATTTTTATGTCATTTTATAAATAAGGTTCAGGGTTTGTACTTGTATTTAGAAGCAACAGTAGTGAAAAATACATGCTTATATGCCTAGGCATTCAGAGGGGTGAATAAATTTGTAATGGTCAAGAACCTACATTTCAACTTTGCTGTGTTGCATCTGTCACAAGTTATTTTGAGGAATTTTCACTTCTGTTTTTGCTTGTCTGTTTGTTTGTTTGATTGATTGATTGATTTTCTATTTGTTTTTCAAGGTAGGGTCTTGTTCTAGCCCAGGCTGATTTGGAATTCACTATATAGTGTCAGGGTGGCCTTGAACTCAGGGGATCCTCCTACCTCTGCCTCCCAAAGGCTGGCATTATTAAAGGTGCACACCACCACACCCAACCACTTGAGGAATTTTCTAGAAATACAACCACTGTGTAAAATGAGAGAATGGCTGTATGTTATTTTGTTCTCAACTTTACCAAAAGTTGGTCACCATCTCAGGAAATAACATTGGTAATGTTAGTGCTGCCAGCAATGTAACTGTCACCGGTGAGCTGCCATAACTGAGTCCTGAAGTGAGGGTTTCCATGAGGAAGCTGTGCAGACCAGACCATTGCAAACTCCACAATGAGTGTAAGCTCCGGTGGCTGCCCCGGGGCTGAGCAGTTCTCAGCTCCACCCATGAGTATCTGTTAGCAATGTCTGACTGCATGGTCATGATTTTGGTGTGGCCATGCCCAAGTACTTACAAATGGATTTCTCTATAACACTTGGAACATGATAGTGAAGTTCTGAAGTTATATTTATAGACTGTTTTTCGCATGATTTTCATTTCTGTGTAAAAAAGGTGAATGACTCAATTAAATGTAATACAAGAGAGTATTGGATCTGAAATGGTTGTAATGTTAGTCAGCTTTCCATTACTATATCTTGAGACAATTAATATGTAAAAGAGAAGATTTATTATTAGGTCATTCTTCTGAAGTTTCCAGTCCAAAGTTGAGTGGCCCCCATTGCTGTGGGCCTCTGATGAGGGCAGTATATTTTGTCAAGAGTACATGTTTGCATACACCACCCACTTCACGGGCAATGAAACAGAGAATGGGGAAGAGCCCAGGTTCCACAATCCTCTTTGAGTGTGCACCCACAGAGACTTAAATGTCTCCTGCTGGGCTCCACCTCCTAAGGGCACCACGACCTCCTCATAACACCACCATAGGAACAAAACTTTTAAAACATGGATCTTTGGGGGATATTTGCACAACCAAAAGCACGTTGTGATCACTGATCTAATGCAATTAGTCCATGGGCTAATCAAGTACAGCTTACTAATAATAATGATATTAATTAATACTATAAAATAAAGATGCAGTTCTGCAGATGAACCACCTAAGGCTTTTTTCAGCACTAGAGAAGCCATGGCATTTCTTATGAAAAACAGCAGAGGTAACTGCAGATTTTAACCAGCTTTAAGAAAGATAGGCAGGCAGGATTCTATGAAGGGAGCCGTCATGCCTGTTAAAAGTTTCAACTAGGACTGAGAAGAGATGTAATGATTTTTAAAAGATCATTTGTGTATTGTAGCAATCCGCCTAGTATTTCTAGACCTCTTTTCTTCGTGTGTACAATGAGGGGGCTGTGGGGATAAAAACAATCAAGGACCCTCCATCTCAGTAGTTAGCAGTTGATAGTTGTCACCCTTCAACTCATTCTGCGCTGATATTCAGGTGACCTGTGTCTCATATTCTGCTGCTTGACTTCTGAGCTATGACTCATTTAATAAGTTTTATTTGAATATTTTATCATGAAAAAGTCCAAGTACACAAAAGCAGGGAATATTACAGTATAATAAAGTCCATGTGCCCATCAAATTATCCATATCAATTATCTATCAACATTTTGACATTCTTGTTCCATTTATTTTTCATTGGTCCTGTATTCACTTTCTTGTAATTAAAAACATAAATTTTAATGTGATATAAAGCTTATGCATATTTTGCTTATGATAAGAAAGCAGAAGGGAGGGAGTCTTTGGAGGGAGGGGATCAGTGAGTTGGGGGTGGGGTAGATGAGGAAAGAAGCAAGAAGGGGATGCATAAGAAACAATATTATGACATATATGTATGAAAACGACACAATGAAACCCATCATTTTATATGCTAGCTTCAACAATTAATAAAAAAAGTGAATATGTATTTTAAAATTTAAAAATAGCTTCTACAAGGTCACAAGGTCACACAGGCACAGAAAGACAAATGCTTCTTGAACTCTCTCATTTGTGGTTCCTAACTGGGATCAGGTGGAGATCAGTGGTAGTAGCCATCAGGAATATGTGCACAAAACCAGAATGATACCAGAAGAGAGAAGAAAGAGGGAGAGAGGAGAGGAGGAGTTACTTGACAGGCTAGGGGTGGGACAGAATATAGGGGGTTTGAGGGGCTTAGAGGGTTAGGGTCCATAGAAGCCATCTTATGGCTAGCACTCTAGTAGAAAGAACCCCAGGGAACCATTCCAGTAGAGAGAACCACCAATAAAGGGAAGGAGGGATAGTCCGGACAGAAAGTGGAGAAAGCTTAACCTTTTAAAAGCTTTACCTGGACATTAAATCCCAGGCCCAGATTTGGGTTGTCCCTCACAATGAGCTGTTTACGAGGGAGACCCATGAGGTCCTCAAAATAATGTAGGCCACTGCCAAAGCATTTGATTACCTGCCAGTGTTAAATAAAAGTAAGACCCTATTCTTGAAGACACCATGGGCTATGATCACAGAACATCGAAATACCATGCTATAATCAAAAGGGAAAGTAGCTCCCTCCTGGCTACTCTTAGTGCTAGAAAGCCCTGTGGGAGCTGCTGGAAGAAAACAGTCACATGAATAAGCAAGGGACCCTGCAGACTATGAAATCAACACCAGACAGCAATAATAGCACACAACCTCTGCAGAAAACCATCTGTTCTGCGATTGGACATGAGGCCTGCTCAGTGAGAGTGAACACATATCTGCTACTGAAAACCAAGTCAGAATTCCATGGTTAGAATGATTAGTCATAGACTACAGAGAGAAGTCCCCACTGCTCTCTGGAGAAGACTGAGCTTGCACACTAAAAAACAAAAAAACAATCTCTCAATAACTTTATCTATCCCAAGCTGCTCTCACTCTTGGTTGAAAATTCGGTTTATTTTACAGAAGGCAAAAAAAATGGAGGAGAATCAAGATCCATTGATAAGACAAAAAGCAGACTCCCCCCCCACCCTGAGATGGGCCACCTATTCCACATCTGCTGGGACCCAGGAGAAAGTGTATAGGAAACAGAGACAAGAACACTGCTCTCACTGCTAGCCTGACAACCAGCTTCAGGGCAATAGTGATACACGGTGATCAATCAAAACAGAATTCCAGAGGCTACAGAGAACTCAACATTCAATCAGATTGCCAACAAGCTTGTCATGGCTCAGGAGCCATTGCAGAAGAGGGGGTGGAAAAGCCACAGAGTGGGTAGGAATACCATGAGGCGTGGTTTTCCTACCCCACCATTTTCTACCCCACAGGGACTGGCTGAGGCCTTCATGACCCCACAGTGAAGACCATAACCCTGTGTGGAGGCCCCCAGGGTAACAGGAGAAGGGGCAAAGGGGGAAAATAGCATAACCTGTTACAATATATAAAATGAAATAAAACACTAAAATAAAAAGTTTCTTTCTAAGTTTATAATTACAAGACCCTGTATGAGTTTACTTTCAACTTTTTATTCGGAACTATTTTAAGACTTAGAGAAAAGTCACAAAAATAATACAAAGAATTTACATATCCTTTTGTCCAGGACAATTGTTAAAAAAATTAAGATTTCATCACTTTTGCTTTCTTACTTATTCATTCTGTATATAAACACATATACACCAGTGTGTACTTATATATCCATTTTTAATATTAAACCATAAATAATTAGCATTTATATCTAATTAAAAATAATTATTTAATCTTATCTAATACAATTCAGTTCTCTTTGCTGAAAAATGTTTTTAAACTAGAATTTAATTTTGTTAAAAAAAATTATTTGCAGAGAGACACAGAGAGAGGGAGAGAGAGAGAAAAAGAGAGAGAGAGAAAGAGAATAGATATGCCATGGCCTCCAGCCACTGCAAACAAACTCCAGATGCATGCACCACTCTGCATCTGGCTGCACATGGGTACTGGGGAATTGAACTAGTGTCATTAAGTTTTACAGGCAAGTGTCTTAACTGCTGAGCCATCTCTTCACCTTCCAAGAATGTTTTTAATAGTATCTTTCACACCATGATTTAAACATGGTGCAGTTGATGGTTCACTCTTAAGCCTGTCTCTATTTCTCCTTTACTTTTCAGCATTTTATTTTGTAACACTTCAAGCCTGCAGAAAATTGAATCATTTTCTGTAGCCCTTACTCTGGCTTTTGAGCTTTTGACTCAGCCCTCTGGGTCATCCTTCCCTTTCATTACAGCTGGTGCATGTGTGCAGCAAAGTAGTTTTACCAGCCTATTTACCACCAGTAGAAGTTTGGAGGTCTTACAGCCTCCTGTCATTTTTTTACTCTGTGTCCATTTTTATCCCAGTTGCTGTTATTTCTGCTGAAACAATTTTCTCAAGAATGTTGCAGGCTCCTCGCAGATTTCCCTGGAGTTCTCTCTTCTAGACAAAACCCATATTGAGTGACAGATATTTTCCAGATAAACCTGTTTGTATCTTGGCCTTTCCCCAAAGCAGCGGAGGGAGCACACTGCTAAGCTTCCTGAAGGCCCTCTGATTGATTGAGAACATCTGTGAGCACACCTTCAATTTCTTGCAAGGGTCCTGCTCAGAACCGAATGGTCTGATCTTTTGCTCTTTCTCAGCTTTTAACAAATGATGGTAAAATCACAAGCGTGGCCCTTTTTCTAAAGCCCCTCCTTGACATTGAATCTCAGTGGCTGTGCCTTTGTCATCTGAAGAGGCTTAGAGGTTTCCAATGACCTAGGCCTGGGATCTTTTATTGAACAGCCTTGCTCTCTTTGTGCCTTTCTTCTTACACTGTATTCTTAGCAGCAAGAAGAAATGAGGTATGAGGTACCCGAAATCTTAGCTGCATAACCATTGTCATCTCTTATAACTTTTACTCTTCACATATCTGCAAAAGACACCCTCACTAAGCTATGTGCCTGATGTGGCAAGGTTGCCCTTCCTTCAGTGTGTAGCCAATGCTCTGTGCCCTCAAGTCTTCATCAGTAAAGTCCAGAGTGGGATCCTGTCTCAAACAGTAAAACACCAGAACAAAATAAGACAAAAACAAAACAAAAAAAAAGGTAAATTCATTTCAGCTGACTTTTGTGTATAATGAAAATTTGGGTTCAATATCATTTCTTTGTATGTGGGTGTGGTGGTTTGATTCAGGTGTACCCCATAAACTCACGTGTTCTGAATGCATGATCCCCAGATGATGGCAATTGGGGAATTGGAACCTTGATGGGGGTGTGTTGTTGGGAGTGGGCTTATGGGGGTTATAGCCAGATTCCCCTTGCCAGTGTTTGGCATACTCCTCCTGCTGTTGTCCACCTGATGTTGGCCAGGAGGTGATGTCCAGCCTCTGCTCATGCCACATTTTCCCTGCCATCATGAAGCTTCCCCCTACAGGCTGTAAGCCAAAATAAACCTGCTCCTCTCACAAGCTGCTTTTGGTCAGGCTCCTTGTGCAGTAATGGGAAGCTGGCTGAAACAGTAAAATTGGTACCAAGAAGTGGGGTTGTAATTACTAGAAACCTGCCTGTGGCTTTTGGCTTTTTGAAACTGATTTGTGAGAGATCAGTGGAGGGATTTGGGACCTTGTTCTAACAGACACCGTGCAGTGCTATAAGTACAGTTTGCAACAGTAAAACTGGTACAAGAGGAGTGGGTCACTGTTGCTTAAAACCTGACTGTGTGGCTTTTGGAACAGATTTTCAGGAGGAATGTGGAAGGATTTGAAATCTTGATCTAAAAGATGCCTTGCAAGTGCTGGACAAGGAATTTCGTGGACCATTCTAGTTATAGTTTAAAGACCTGAATAAGATGAAGAACTATGGACTGTGAGGCTTGGCTTATGAGGGGAAGAAAGAATTTTGTAGGGATTGGTCTAAAAGCAGCAGTGTGAGAGGCTTGCTGTGTTCTGCCTGCTTGTCTCTTGAGGACATGTGTAGGGTTCCATTGCATAGAAATGGACTGGTATGAGCAGATGCATATTGCACAGAACAAAATAAGCTTTAGCTTTGGGCTAAAGAAACCAGCTTGGTTCAGCTGCAATTGTGTCAGAGATTACAACCACTGACATTGGGACAGGTATTCTGCATTGGGGCAGCAAAAAGAATGGGCACTCTTTTGAAAGTCAGAGGTCTGAATGCTGAAGGAGTGTCCTAGTCTTCAAAGTTGGCTTTATTCCCCCCTTGATTAACAAACCAGTACTAGAGAGTATTACACATGTAGGCAAGAGAGGATCACTGAATTTGGAACTTTTTTTTTAAATAGCCATAAGCAATGTGGAGCAGGCTTGTTGGATTACCTGTGTGGAGGCCCAATAGAGCCATGAGGATGAACTCTGGGTGGCAGTGGAGACCTGGTGGAGATACGAGGACTATGGGATGGCTGCCAAGGAGAGCTGCCAGCTCAGATGGAGATTTTCTCCAGGTTTTTGAGCAGCCCAGGGGAGGGATGGAATTGGAACTTCAGAGACTTCTCACTGGTTAGAATTATCAGACTTGGAGATTTGTCACTTGTGAGAGCTGTCAACTTGGAGTTATAGAATTGGATGTTTACCCTGTTTTAGGTCTTGCATTAATTCAATCTTTCTTTGCTATAGCCAATGCCATCTTTTGCGGGGTGAATGTTTCTTCTGTGCCATTATTTTTATTTTTGTTATTACTGTTCAGTTAAGAGATCTTGGATGATGGGGATGTTTGAACAACATTGGGATTGATAAAAACTATGGGACTTTTAAAGTTGGACTGAATGTATTACATCTTACATCATAGATAATAGTGAGTTTATGGGGCCCAGAGGTGAAATGTGGTGTCCCCCATGAATTTATGAATGCTGGATGCTTGATCCCCAGCTGATGGCAATTTAGGAATTTGAACCTTGTTAGAGGTGTGTTGTTTGGGGTGAGTTTGTGGGTGTTATAGCCAGCTTCCCCTTGCCAGTGCTTGGCATACTCTCTCCTGCTGCTGATGTCCACCTGATGTTGGCCAGGAGGTGATGTCCAGCCTCTGTTCATGCCATAGTTTCCCCTGCCATAATGGAGCTTCCCCTCTAGTCTGTAAGCAAAAATAAACCCTTTCCTTCTACAGTCTGCTTTTGGGTGGGTGATTTGTGCCAGTAACATGAAGGTAACTGCAACAGTGAGTCTTTTTTTGCTTGTTTCCTTTGATGAAGACACTGTCCTGTCTTTATCATATATTTATGGCATCCTTGTCAAGGATCAATTGATAGAAAAAATATGACTTTATATTTGGGTTCTTTATTCCATTGGTCTATGTGTCTACCTTATATCAGTATCAGGACTTGAATTGAACAACATAGAGTTACATTATTCTTTGTGATCCTATACAATATGTCTTTCTTTTAGCTTTTGAGAATAGACATTGATATTTGTGTCCAGTCACGATCTCTTTACCTGGTCCAGTGCATCTATAGTCTTCATTGCTGTTATAATGCTTCTGATTTCTAGCATTTTCCTTTCATTCTTTCTTAAGAGTTTTCATTTCTCTGTTTATATAACCTATCTGCTCTAGCATGGCATTCACTTTTTCAAATGAAATCTTTAGCATGTTAATCAAGATAATGAGCATGTAAGGCAAGATAATGAGTAAACACTTATGTAAAATATGAGCTTTAATTGTAAGAGCCACAGTGGGGGAGAATATCCAGACACATTGTCCCCCTCAGCAACAACACACAAAGGGGGGGGGGAACCTGTCTGCCTCCTGTGCTATCCATAACCCCCTTACCCATAGATTGATCCAGTGTACCCCCTGAGGAGGATGTCCAGTGGATTGGGGCCAGGGAGGAGGGAAATGGGGATACCAACACAATATTTGCTTATATAATGTATCTAATTTTGGATAATAAAAATATCAATAAAAAAGAAAAATATGAGCTTTAATTAATAACATTGGATCAATACTGGTTCCTAAACCTTAATAGATATACCATACCAATGGAAGATGTTAGTTATAGGGGAAACTGACAGCAAAGAGAATGTATGTATGTAAACTCTATTTCTGCTTAATTGTTCTGAAAACCTAAAGCCCTCTAGAAATAGTCTATTACAACAGTCATATGAAAATGCTGGAAAGACTTACAGCATTCAGTTTGCGTCACATTGCCTCCTTGGGCCCAGTTTGTTACAGGCCCTGAAAGAGAATGCTAGGAGTCTCACTTGAAGTCACACCATTGGCTCTGTAACAGAATAACGTGAGAACCCAGGACTCCACCTCAGGCCATGCTCCTCTTTGTCCTTTTGCTGTTGTTTCCTTACTCTTGGTGGTTGGAAGGAAGATGCTCCAATAGAAATCAAATTAAAATACTGACAGGGACACTGTAGGCTTTCACCTAAGCACCTTCTCATTGTTTCTGAGGGTGGTCCTTTGTCCTCTGGAGAAAACCAGCCAGAGGAAAAGTGTGTGACTCATCAAAAATTGTGACTTTCCTTGGAATATATATAGATATATATTCCCCCATGGAAGCTGCCATGGCTCCTAGGAGCCATCACTGAATCATGTAATTCATGTTTTTATGTCCTATGGGAAAGATTTGGCTTTTCTGTTTCTGTGAGTTTTGATAAATCAAGTGAGGCCTAGAATTTAGCTTATGTTTCAGCAGACACTGGGGAGGCAAGCCTGTCAAATGCAAATTAACAATAGAGTTTTAACATATTTCTAGGAACTGTTTTACTATGTGCTCTGTTGATGGAGAAGTCTCTCAGGTAATAAATGTGGAATTCTTGGGAGTAAAATATGTACTTAAAACCCCGGCCAAAAAAATTAGCTCTTGAAATCGAACTTTGGGCAAAGAGACAAAGTAATTTTTACCATTGAAAAAAGATGGACATGGTGGTGTACACCTGTCGTCCAGGTGCTAGGGAGGTTGAAGCTGGATTGTGAGTTCCAGGCTAGTTAGGGTTACATAGGGAATTCATAGCTTCATAGCTTTCAAAACAGAAAACAGAAAAACAACCCCCCTTGGACCCTCAGAAACCTGTTTAGATAATTAACTAGAAGAAAATGCTATAATGATACAAACTCTCTTAGTTCCCACAAAAGAGAATCTTGCTTAAAAATAAAATGATCAGTATATTTATTTCATTTAGGAATAACCATAACACTTCTTTATGTAGTTGAAACTATTGCAATAAGAAAAATAATAAATAGCCAGGCGTGGTGGCACACGCCTTTAATCCCAGCACTCAGGAGGCAGGGGTAGGAGGATCACTGTGAGTTCAGGGCCACCTGAGACTACATAATGAATTCCAGGTAGCCTGGACTAGAGCGAGACCCTACCTCAAAAAACCAAAAAAAAAAAAAGAAAAATAATAAATAAAAGATAAAGTTACAACAACAGTTGGGTACACACGGTCCAAAAATCACAGAATTACTGTTACCAGGAGTGATAGACATCATTCCCTTTCATGATGAAGATTCATAAATCCATTCTTAAAGCTGTTCATCAAATGGCACAGAGGTGTCTAACGTGGTCTGAATCTGTTCTTGTAGATCTTGTAAAGCAGATGAGACACTAATTCCTGAGAATAATCAAGAGTAGAACACAGTACCTAACCCTGACAATGGTGCAGGTGTTGTTCTGAGTTGCCATGAGCATATCTAAGGCCACACTGCTATGTACAATGAGCCATCTCATGATTTGGCATTCAGAATTAAAAAGGGAAATTCCCTGGGCTGTGTTACTCAATGATTTTAAGGCATACTTTACTATCTGTATATACTCTTCTGTTGGGAGGTGTTTAAGACCAAGTAGGTAGCCAAAGTTCAAATATATATATTTAAGGTCAGCTGTGGCTCTTTAAAGAGACTTTTAGGAATCCATGTTTAGCACTTGTGCCGTATGCTGGGATGCATCAGGGTCTTGCTAACCATTTGGTTTCCCTTGGAAGCATTGAGGATCTTTTCCTCTATTTTGACCTGCCTCTTGCAGACTGTACATTGGTTGGAGTCTAACCTCTGGGTCTCTGTGTCCTCTCTGATTGACTGCATAGCTGTAGACCCCTCATCTCCTGGGGCTTGCTGGACCTGGGGGCAGGGTCCTTTTAGCCCTGCTATCCTCTTTAGCTTTGGCTTTTATGTCTGCTTATTGAACACCCAGAAGGACAGTTAGGCTGGTCTTGAAGAAAAGTGTGGACACAGAGCACAACTGATCACGTTTTGTCTTTAGCAAAACAGTTCTGGATGATATAAAGCTTACAGGCCTTCTGTCTGGCATCTGACTTAAGTTACTGGTGACACTGTAAGCCATTTCTAACAAATAGAATGCATATCTACCTTTCCTTTAAAATACCTAACAGTGGTAAGTACAGGCAAAACATGTTAACAACCATGGAGACAATTTAACCAACATTTTTAAATTAATTGTCTTGATTAAGATTGAATAATCACCTAGAGATTGTTTTTATTAATAAAAAAAACAAAACAAGTATAGCAGAATAAAGTCCTTACATCTCTGTTTTAAGAATTTTCTATTAACTACAGGTAAGAGCAATTGTCTTTCTCTCTATGGAGCCATTCTGTGGGTTGTAAGGCTATGAAAGAGCCCAATGCTTTCTCCTCTTGGAAATATTGGGGACATGTTCCCTCTAAAGCAGCCTCCCGTACTAAGGGTGCTTCATTAGCTCTGAGGGAAGAGGACTCCTGGCAGTGGCTTTAGTGGCCCTAAAGTCTCTTTGAGTCAACCTGTTCCCTTTTGAGGCTTTATCTTGCCTCCTTTTGCAGGGTGTTATTATAAATTCAGAAAGAAGAAATGCTGAAGAATATCTCTTTTTCTAAATAGTGTTATGAAGGGGCTAGAGAAATGGCTCAACAATTAAAGGCACTTGCTTACAAAGCCTGAAAGCCTAATGGCCCTGGGTTGATTCCTAGTTCCCATGTAAGGCTGGATGCATAAAGTGGCACATGTATCTGAAGTTGATTTATAGTAGCAGGAGGCTCATATGTGCCCAGACTCACTCTCTTTCTGTCTTCCTCTTTCTCTGTGTCCCACAAGTAAGTAAACAATTAAATAAAAATATTTTTAAAATAGTGACATGAGCATGGAAGACCAGCAAGGCATATATAGGAGAGAATTGGTAGAAATATTGATATTACAGTCCTTGGGAAGCCCCAGCAGGAGCTGCCGGCTGTGCAAGTAGATTTACTTCCCATTTATAGAAGAGGCAGCGATCTTGTAAATTAAGATATTTGGAGAAAAATTGCTTTGCTTCACTTTGCCTTATTTTGTTTAATTTCTAAGAGTTTGATATCAAGAAGCCAAAGCCTAAAAGAAAAGGACATTGGGCTTATTAAAAACAAAGTTTAGAAACAGAATAAATGACTTACCAGTTTTGCTACCATACAGATAGGGTATCCAAGACTTTTCTGAACTGAAACAAGGAAAGAAGCTAAAAAAAAAAAGAAAATAAAAGAAAGAGAAAATGATTGGTTGTGGTCCTTAAATAGAGTCTCTTTCTCTAGGTCCCTCCCTAAAAGAAACTTTGGTGGGGTGGTGATAGAGACCCCAATAGACTGAGAGCAAAGAATTCACAACCTCCCATAATGTCCTACACATTGGGAAGTGACCCTAGCAGAGAAGAAAGAGTCCGGCAGGTTCGGCAGAAAGACTTTTTACTATAAATTGTCCTCTAGCAACCACATAGCCTCCATCATCAAGAGATTTCCCCTAATCCACTGATGTCCAAAAGAGCATCAGAGTACCAGGAGAGACAATTTGCCTTGAACGTAAGGATGTGGGATGGGCCTGTGCACAGAACTCAGGGCTCAGTGAAGTCCTTGGTGTCTGAAGGCAGTAGAGACAGAACTGTCTTCAGCCACTCAGATGAGATCAGAGTGAACAGAAGTTAGAAATCGACTCCTCTCCCTTCATTCCCATAATCTTCTACCCCACACGGGACTGACACATACAAGAAACCAAATTTACTGTGTTAAGCCACTAACACAGTTAGTTTGAGATTACTAATGCCAAGAGTTACCTCACCCTAATTATTATTAAAAGTAAAAGCAGAGGGGGGAGATATGAGGGAAGGTGGGGAGGGAATTATAATGGTTTCTAATTATAGAATCTATCAATAAAAAGTTGTTAAAAAAATAAAAACAGTCTTCAGTGATTTCCCTTTCTTAGATATATGACATAAAACTTGTACCCTGTAAGATAATTCCTGCTAATAAAATGAAGCAGAATGAGAGGTGGTGACCAGAAAAAGAACTGATTGAGGGAGTGACTTCTGTTAGTAATGGGACTTCTTAATGAAAATGGCATTTGAACTGAAACCAGAATGTTGAAAAAAAGCCAGCTACCTGAAAGCCTTAAGTGTGAAAGTTCTGGGCAGAATAAAGAGCATTGTGGGAGCCTTGAGGTGGGATGGCTTGAGTTTACATACTTAAAGCCCCAGTGTGGATGGGGGTCAGCAGGATGACACACAGGGTGGCATGTGTTAGAGATAACCATGACCTTATCATGTAAGGTCTGAATGTCAAGGAAAAGAAAGTCCATATCATTGTCAATCCAGTGAAGGGTCACTGGTGTTAAAAAGAGATGTGATAAAATATTTGTAATTGATTTTGGCTGCTGTGGGAAGAAAGGATTGGAGTGGGGTGACAGGCAAGCGGAGAGGAAAGGCAGGAGGCCATTAAAATGGTCCAGAGGAGGAGTGTCAGTTGGTTAATCTGCAAGATGATAGTCACTGAACTAGGAAGAAGTGAACATATTGAGGATATGTGTTAGAAACAAAACTGATGAACTCAGTGTGACATACAAGCAAAAAGAATGGAACAACCCCTAGGTTTCTACCTTAAGCAATAAAAGTAGTCATGTGATCCTCTAAGGAAGAGACTGGGAGAACAGTTTAGGGAGAAAAACAAAACATAAATAGTCCTGATTGGGGTCCATTACATTTAAGACAGCTATTGGACTTTCAAGTCAGGTAGAAAGTTTGACATCAGTAAACAGTTTGACTTATGAGCCTGCAGCTCAAGGGAAGGTCAAGAGTAACAATTTACATTTGGGAGTCATCTGCATATAGATGAGATTAATACTGTAGGACGAAATGAAATCCACCAGGGAGACAGTGGTGATGAGACCCAGAAAACAGCCTAGAAGGTCAAGCAAGAGAGAGCCAGGAAAGAATATGAAAGGGAGCATCCAGCAGGATTGGAGGTGAAGAATCAAACTTGGGAAGCTGCTGTATTGAAGTCAAGGAAACGACCACCTGGGTTATCATTGCTCTCAAATTAGCACACAGTCCACAAGGTTGGCTGAGTTTCTTAGAGACTTGAACCAATCATTTCTATCTCACCACTCCTCATAGAGATAAAAATGATGTCAGGGTCATGAATACACTCTGCCTCCAGAATTCATAGCCTTAGTTTCCTGTGGAGCTAACAAGCATATTAATAGCTCTGCTTCCTTCCCTCCACCATAATAATTCACATCTTATTGGAACTGACTCGAGAGAATTTTCTTCCTAGTTAAAAAATATACCACTTTTCAGAACCAGTAATTCAAACCAGCCACTTTTTTGAGAGGATTATTTTCTCTTGACATGTGCATTGTGAATATTAGTATGTTACATCAGCCAAAGATAATGAATGTGGGCTAGTTTACTTGCTATTAGATGGGCCACTATCTTGGGGAATGGATTTTAAGTGAAATATTGTCAATGTCATTCACCTTATTTATGAAACACTTTGACCTCCTGCAAAAGTTGCCTAAGTTGGCCTGGGGAGATGGCTCAGTGGTTAAGATGCTTGCCTTCAAAGCCTAATGACCGAGTTCGATTCTCCAGTACCAAAGTAAAGCCAGCTGCACAAAGTGGTGCTTGCATTTGCAGAGACTAGAAGCCCTGGCATGCCTGTTCTCTCTGTCTGTCTCTCTTCTCTCTCTCTCTTCTCTCTCTCACACTGCAAATAAATAAATATATTTTTAAAGTTGTCTTAACTCTATATCCTCTGATCAATGACTTGTCTAATGGTAAAGCTAACAAGGAAAAGAATATTTAACAGGTAAATGAGATAATAAAAACCCTATTCACCCAAATTTGTTCAATTTCTCACCTGAACTATGACTTCTGGCAAGATAATTTTTTAATGAATGTCATTCACAACATGAGAGTCTTCCAATTATGCCTTGAGACATTGTAGTTGGACACTTGTTTGTTCCTTCTTTTCTCATTTGTTTTTTAAAGCAGTGTTTCACTCTCGCCCAGGTTGACCTGGAACTTGTAGAGACTCTCCTACCTCAGCCTTCACTAGTGCTGGACTTATAGGCATGAGTCACCCCAACTGGCTTGTTGGCGTCTTTTATTGACTCTTTCATAGCTGAAGAGATGCAGATATTTATTAGGTGCTTGAATAGCAAGAAAGAATTAGATGCAATTCTCTGGTCATTCATACAAATCTCAAGAGGTTTAGCAAGCACATAAATCATACATAAAGATACATAATTAGTTAGTCCAGAACAGTTGGATCCTCAAGTTCAGTGGGAAGCTAGTTTTAATTTACTCATCCACTAAAATACCCATGAATTACTTACTTTTGCACTGTTATGACCAAACCTCCCTTAAGAAGCAGCTTATGGGTGGCAGGGTTTATTTTGGCTCACAGTTTTAAGGTATAGTCCATTATAGCAGGTTTGACATGGTGGTAGAAACAGCTCTCAGCTGTTCAGGAGACAGCTAGTCACATTGCATCTGAACTCATGAAGTGACAGAGATGAATGCCATTGTCCAGCTGGCTTGCTCCTTTCTGTTCTGCCTGGGTCCCCTGCCTGTAGGATGGTGCTGCCACAGTCAAGCTGATTCATCCAACATTGGTTCAACCTCTCTTAAAACATCATCAGAGAGAAGCCCAAAGGTCTGTCTCCAAGGAATTCCAAATTCAGTCAAGCTTTCAATGAAGATTGCTTGTCAATAAGCTTTCTCATAATTTTTTGTATACTTTCAGAAAGGTCTCAGCTTCTTTGAAAATTTTCTCAAGTGTAGTATGCCTGTAAATCTTCTCCTCATTTTCCATCAGTAATCATGAGTCCTCAGTTTTGGGGTGTACAGTCTTTAGAGAACTGAGTTCTTTTATTCTCTCGGAAAATAAGCAAACCCCACTTGGAGTAAATTGGAGAACTTGGGTGCTGTCCTGGGTCCTGAAAGCAACTGATCCACCATGAGAGGTGCTGTCCAAGGTACCAAATGACAGAATAAGTATAGTCTACACACAACCTGCGTTGAAATCAATGGGGCGTACTAATTTAAAAGATTCCTGGGGCCGAGGAGATGGGTAAGTGGATAATGTTGGATGGGTATGATGGCCCATCTGTAATCGCAGCACTCAGGAAGAGACAAGAGATCCCCAGTGCAAGATAGCCGACTAGCTAGACTAGCTAAATCAGCAAGCTCTTGGCTCAAGTGAGAGAACCTGCCTCAGTAAAGAAAGTGGGCAGTGATCAAAAAAGACAACTACATCAACCTCTGGCCTCTGAACATGTTCACGCACATGCATACCCACACATACATTTGTGTCCACAGGCATACAAACGAGCACACACTGATGGACGCATACCACACACACATACACACACCAAAAAAGTAGATTCTTGGCTAGAACAGAATAAGCATTTTAAAGATTTTCTCAGGAGATGAAAATGTCTGGTGCTAAGATTTCTACCATATGTTAATACAACTTTGTTAAGGAATGGAAACAATTTAATTCCATCTTAACGCACTGATCATTGCAAATGCACCTGACACCTTTCATATCACCCGTGTTAATAGTCATGATGAAGTTTCATAGTCCTGACAAAGACATTAACCAAATTATTTCCTGTGGTTTTCTGTCACAATTTAGCACCAAACAAATGAAAAAAAATCTCTATTTTAAAAATCCCAAAAAGAGCCAAACTCTTTTTGAAACCAACCTCTTGGAGCCTTCATCCGTGTTTCCTGTCTATTCATAAGTGTTGAAAATATTATTATTATTATTATTATTATTGCCAACAGATGCCAATAATTCACTCTTGTCCCTTACACCAAGCCCAGAGAAATGATAATAGTAATAAAAATATTGAGAGCTTATTATATTCCCAACACTATTCAAAGTTCCTTGCATGATTGTACAATTTAATCTCTACAGTAATATCCCATTGGTCCTAAAAGAAGATGGGAAATTATAGACTTTATTACTTATGGCATTGGTAATCACTTTCAGATCTATTCATATGATTATATGCTAAAAAGCTAATCTCTGGTGGTTTTATAAAATATGTGAAAATGAGGGAAAATTAAGGTGGTCATTAATGATTGTCTATTATCTTACTGGCACTTTAATGTATTTTCTTCATTAAGATATTGAACTATCTAAAAGTAGGCTTTGTAATCCCCCACTTTAACAAGTTTTCAAAAATACTGACATATTATGACCTGCAGATGTTTAAAATGTGCAATCTCACACACACACACACACACACACACACACACACACACACACTCCCAAACTGCTACCAGCTGGGGACCAAGTCCTCAAAACATATGATGTTATAATGAACATCTCATTCAAACTACCACAATACTTTAATCTGATATCTTATAACCATTATATTTATATTCATCCATATTATTGTATTTATCAGCAGTCCATCCCTTTTTGCTTAATGAGTAGAATTCCAATTTTCCCCATTTTACAGGTAAGAAAATTATGAAAATAGGCAACAATTCTAAGATTATGTAATAGAAGATCCAATGTGAGTCTGCCCAACACAAAAGCCCCCAAAATAGCCATTGGATGTTTAGGAGAGAGTTTCCACTGTCCTGCCCACCCAGCTCCACTATTATGCAAGCATCAGTACCACCCCCAAACTTTGGACTTCCCATTGCTAAGTCATTAACCATAAGAAGATCCCGAGAACCTATTCTAAAATAGTTTATTGTCCTCATTTTACAGATTTGTTGAAGGACCAACATATCATGTACTGCACCCATTTAAAATGTGTGGTTAGCTTATATATCTTGGGCTGCCATGATAAGTACAATAACTAAATAGAGGGCCTAAGCTCTAGCCAGAAATCATCCTAGAGACCAAAAGGGAAGATGGTGAAAGGTGGACCAATTCATGGCAGAGGATGGAGGGATCTAAGAACTTTGAAGGTCCCTTAAAGCTGGGTCACTTGTGTGACCTGCCCTGATGAAAAGATTTTTTAATTAGGGAAAGAAGAATCAATAACTAGAAATGGACACGTGAACTGCGGTTATTTAAGTGTAGTTTAAGTGCAAAATATCCCCCATAGGCTCCTGGTCCTCTGCTGGTGGCACTGTTTGGAAAGGTTTTGAAATCTTTACAACATGGAAACTTGCTTGAGGAAGTGGGCCACTGGGGATGGGCTTTGAGGTTTTATAGCCTGGATCCACTTCCTCTTTCCCCTTTGCTTCCTGCCTGCTCATGTGGTGTGATACTTTCTCCACCATTATGAACTATGTCCCCTTGAAATGTAAACTAATATAAACTTCTTTCCTGCCTTAAGATGCTTCTGGTCAGATATTTGTTCATAGCAACAAGAAAGTAACTAATATAAAAAATTAATAGTGAGAAGTATGTCCATTACTCCCATAAACCTGACCTTGTGATAAACCCGATTGCAATAGGAATGTGGACGACTTTGCAACTTGGGCTAGGAAAGCCCTGTAATGCTGTAAGCTGAAGTTAATGGGCCATTCTGGAGGGCATTGGGAAGGCTAGTATGCCAACAGGAATACAGGCAATGGAGTTCAGGAGGTTTCGAAGAGGAAGAAGGGCTCTTATTCAGGACTTGAAATAGAGGTAGTTCTTGTGATATTTTGGCAAGAAACTGAACTGCATTCTGCATATATCCTGGGAACATGAGTGAGATTGAATTTAAAGGTAATGGGATAATTTTTTGTTGTAGGAAATTCCAAGACAGCCCAGCATTCCAGCTGTAGCAGGGTTTCTGTTGATGGCTCTGATCCAGATCTGCAGTGGGAGAGCAACAAGCAGAGACAACAGTATGAAAAATGTGAAGTTTGGCAGGGAAAGGAATATAAACAACTTTGAAATTTCTCCCAATAATCATGCTGGTATGACTGTAATTGATGAGCACCATTAAAGAGAAATCCATTACTATGCACTCTGACAATAAAAAAGATGTCCTGAGGACAAAGCCCTAGCTCATGGAAGTGCAAATTATTTTGAACAGAGGAAGCTTGAAGGGTAAACGCCACAGAATTCTCAAAAACATCTGCCTGGGAAAACGTTTTTCACAGATCCAGAAAAATTAAAAGACATGCACAGACCACCACAGCTGAGATCCAAGGGGGCCACTCCATTTTGGACTGGCAGTCGAACTTTTTGGTGTTGTCCACGTAGTACTGGTTTTGTAGGCATGAAAAATGCAAGATTGAGGTGGTCATGGAGTGTTTCACCATAGTTCCAGAGGTCAGGCAATGTACAGTAGGGCTATAATCCCTGCAAAGAGGCCCTTAGAGCCACTGAGTGAAGGTGTGAAGGTGAAACCCAAGTTTCAGTGGAGACCCCAGAATAGTGGAGATCCCAGGGACACGGGCTGTCTGCCAAGGAAAGCCATGGCCCCAGAGTGGAGCTGGCCCACCAAAGAGGCTATGCAGCCTGAAACTCCTCAGCAAAACTATGATGCTGATATTGTTACTATACCTATTTTCCAGAGCAGACCCAGGAAATAAGAGTCCCGTGGGAAGCAGAGACCAAGCACAGGCCATCTTGGCCTCAGAGACAGAATGCTTGTCTAACATGACTAATTCCTATTCGAATATAGTTCTTGCTCCTTCTGCTTAGATTTTCAGGAGGGTTTTCTTTCCCAGAGAAGCCAGACAAGCCCAGCACATGTTCCCTGGGGCAACAGCAGCGAGATGTTTTCCTTACTGACCACCTGGGGCGCTGTCCATCCTGAGGTGGCTGTGCAAGCTTCTCCCCAAGCCTGCTCCCAAGAGCCAATCACTGACCAGGGCTGGCTCTTGGTGTGAACTGCCATGGGGGATGACTGGACAGGTCTCTTAATCACGGTGTCTCCTCTGTCAGGCAATTATGGACATGTCTCTTAAAGAGCATCTGGTATCCAAAGACATAAAGGGAAGCACACCTGATGGAAAGTTTCCAAGGAAGCGACAGCACAGACGTTTCACCCAAGTAATTCCCTAGGCCAAGCTGGAGTTCTGGATGGCCAAGCAGGTAGCAACCAACTCCTACATCCCCTGGTGTTCATCTCTTCCATTTATCATCGGGTCTGCAGAAGGTTCCCAACCAGGCCCACGACCATCACGGTTTTCTTGCTTGTTCTGAAGTCACAATGAGGATCTATGCTGACCCAGAATTTGAGATTAGTCCTCACTTACGCAAATCGCAGACCTTGCTCATGCACCTCCACTTTTCGGTTACATCTTCCCTTGCAGGGATTGGTCCTCTCTGTGCATTCTTGGAACTTTGTCAATATCCATATTACAGCACTTCCTGCACTTGTATGTCTCATGAAATATGAGGGTAGACACTACATCTTTGTACTGAGCGAGTTATTGAAACTAACACGCCACTTTCTTCAACTGTAAAATGAGGATAATAGTACCGTATGTGTGCAGTTTTGTGCATTAAATCAATCCTTGTAAAGCCCTTGGGAGAGTGTCTTGCACACAGCAAATGTTCAGAAACTCTGCACCACCATCATTCAGGGACAGGCACAGCATGTAAGTACTCAATACTGTTGACAATCAACTGAACATATTAATTAATTCTTGGAGATTCCAATCTCTGCTTCCCCAGAACTGTACACACACCAGGCATGCACACAAGCATACATGCATATGGCTATGGCTCTGTGTCAAAGTATTCCAACATGTTTTCACAATGGAGAGCAACCCAGGATGATCTCCATTGCCCGCTGAATGGGCATAGGAAATTTTTAGAAGTCCTTGGCCTCCTCAGCTGTGCAATGGAGATCATCCTAGGAATGCCTACTTTATATGGTTGTGGAGCATTGCACATAGTTTATGAAATGTGCTTTGTTGCAGTCAGCTTCTTAGTTGCTGCACAGAAAAAACTCAAACAAAAGTGGCTTGTAGAGGAATGGGTTTATTTGGCTTACGGACTCGAGGGGAGACTCCATCCTGGCAGGGAAAACGATGGCATGAGCAGAGGGCTGGACATCACCTCTGCCACAGCACTGCAAACAGCGGCAGGAAAGTGTGCCAAACTCTGGCAAGGGGAAGCTGGCTTATAACCCCATAAGCCCTCCCCCAACAACACAGCTCTAATGAGGTTCTAATTCCCGAATTGCTATCAGCTGAGGATCGATCTATCAGAACACATTCATTTTTTTGTGGGGGACACCTGGATCAAACCATGACAGTCCGCCCCTGGCCCCCACAAACTAATAATCATACATGACATAAATCAATGCATTCAGCTCAACTCTTAAGTCCCCACAGCTTTCAACTGAGCCATAATACCAAAAATAAACCCGTAATGGCACAGAACATTCACAATGCAAAACATGAGGCACAGCAAAAACAGATTGACCAATACAAGATTTTAAACAAACAGGGCACCATCAATCTCTAACTCCAAGTTCAATGATTCTAACCAATAACACAAGTCTCTT
>PVHP010014012.1:0-15273 GCA_004024765.1 Zapus hudsonius | reverse complement strand
GGCTACTCACAGTCCGGGAAAACTTCATCCGGTGCTGGCAGCTCGCCTTGGCACCCATCCATAGTCCTGGAATTCATTGGGTCTCCATTGCAACCCACAGTTCATCCTCATGGCTCCATCGGGCTCCATGCAGGCAACCTTGCACACCTGCTTCACATGCCGATGGCCATTTTTCAAAAACAACTGTGTTGCAAATCCAATGACCCTCTCTTTCTAGCCAATCTCCATTCCACAGAACCAGGTGGGCTACCAATTTGTTAATCCAGGGGTGATCAAGGCATTCAGGCCCCTTACTTCAAAAGTCCGCATTCTTCCTGTTGTTCCAATGCAGACCAACTGGCCCAATCTCAATGGTTTTCATCTCTCAAACAATTGCAGGTGAACGGGCAGCAGTTTCAACCCAAAGATCTTTCTGTGCCATCTCCATCTGCTCACACCAGTCCATCTTTACATAAAACAACCCTGCACAGATTTCCAGGACACAGGCAGGCAGAACACAGCAAGCCTCTCGCGCAAACTGCTTCTGGCACAGTCCTGACCAAGTTCTTTCTCCCCCTCGTAAGCCCAACCTCACAGTCCATAGTTCTCATTACATTCAGGTCTTTCAACTCTGACCAGAATGATCCATGAAGCTGTACTCACAACACTGCGAGGCATCTCTTAGGCTGAGATTTCAAGTCCTTCCACATTCCTCCTGCAGATCACTTCCAAAAGACCAAAGCCACAAGATCAGGGTTCTAGCAGCAACAGATGACCCCACGTTCTGGTACCAAAACTGTTGCAGTCAGCTTTCTAGTTGCTGCGCAGAAAGAACCCAAAGCAAAAGCAGCTTGTGGAGGAATGGGTTTATTAGGCTTACGGACTCAAGGGGAGACTCCATCCTGGCAGGGAAAATGATGGCATGAGCAGAGGGGTGGACATCACCTCTGCCATAGCACTGAACACAATACAAGGCCCAGTTACTGCCACACACACAATAAAAATTGAACACAATACAAGGCCCAGTTATTGCCACACACCCCAGAGGCAGCCACCTACAACACAGGAGTGTGGTACTTCCTGGTCTTTTGAGCAGTTTCATAATGTGCCCCTGGAGGACAGGTGGTTTAGTATTTGGTTCTTGCATAAACAGGATTGTATTATGAAGTTATTCTACCTGCCTTCTCTACTTGCCAGTACATCTCAAAGATCTCTATATCTGTTATCTCTATATCTATTTTAATGTCATCTTTTATACCTAAATTCATTTAGCCATTCCTCTATTTTCATGAGTTCAAATTGTCAAAGTCAAATCTTGTCGAGTCCCCTTGAAGAACTATGGTTTTAATTTACTTACTCTCCAAACAGCCTCCGTCCCTGAAGACTCCAGTCGCCAGGATATGAAATCTTTCAGGTCAGGAATTTCCCCCTGGCTTTATATTTCTCACAACTTACAAGCCCAAGACTCTGGCAACTCCTAGATGGAGGCCTGTTTCCCAGGGGAAAGAGTAGAAAGAGGGTGCTGGAGGCAGGAGTGCTCCCTCAGACAGCCTCCTCCCCAGACCTAGGGCTTTCTTAGCCCCTCTGCCCCTGTATCTACACACCCCACACCCCAGTCCTTCACTGATTGTTCCCTGAGAACGTAACATTAGAACAGCAGGCAGATGAATCACCGTAATATTAAAGCACCCAAGAAATTCTGGTGAAGATCTCAACCCTGCTGTCTTCAGAAATCAGGCTTAGCCAGGCATTGGAAGGTGCTTGGAGTGAGGATGGGCACCTATTGGCACTTAGCAGTTTTGTTCTAAACTTTAGCTAAGTATCCACATTGTGAAGGTTTATATTGACCTGTGAGAAATTGCCTAGATGAGGTTAGCCTCTGAGCATGCCTGTGAGGGGTTATGTTGATTGGTTAATTAAAGTGAGAAGACCCACCTTTAACCATGGGCAGCCCAATTCCATGTTCTGGGGTCCTGAACTGTATAGAAAGGAGAGAGAGACCTGGCTGAGTGCTGGCATTCATCACTCTCTTATTCCTCACGATGGACTGAATGTGACCAGCTGCTTCAAGCTTCTGCCTCCAGGCCTTCCCCACCTTGGTAGACTGCAATCTCAAACTGTAAGCCAAATTAAACCATTCCTCCTTAAGTTGCTTTTGTTAAGTGTTGTGTCCCAGCAATGAGAAAGGTAAGTAATACACAGATCATTATAACTACATTTAGCTCTGTATGTGCACACACACACACACACACACACACACACACACACACACACACACACACACTCATTTCATTAGGCCCTTCAATAATGAGTGAGGAAACTAAGACACAGAGAGAAGAGGAACGGGTGCCCAGTTAAGTGGGAAGTAAGCGGCGAAGGTCACAAACCCATGTCCCAAAATGCCACAAACACAACCACGACCTGTGAGCCAGACACTATTGAATTTAGAAGAGAATTTTAAAGCTCTGATTTTCAGTTTATGCACATGACTAAATTCCATAACTCAACTAGCCCTGCTCCCTGAGGCCTCAAGAGAACGCTTTCACCATCCAGTCATCCAGTTAGTTCCCAGAAGTTGTCAGGCCTCCATAACAGACAGTGGGCGCTGCTGTGCTCTTGCCTGAATCCCTAGGAATCCCACCCATCTGTGGGAGGAAGACTTTTGATTTACACCAGCATTTCAGCTTTCCGTGGTCTAACTTCATTGTTCCAGTCCACTTTGCACACTCTTTAACACCTGAGCTTAGAAGCAGAAATTTTATACAACTTCCCTGGACATCTAGACCACACGTTTACCCTTGCGCAGACCTCCACGCAGAGGGAGCAGTGGCCCCTTGAGATGCCTGTAGTGACTCTTGGTATCTTCTCTCCTTCCCAGGAGGCAGGATTTTGTCTGAGGACATTATCTCAGAATGATTATTCCAGGCTGCTCACTCTCTCCTCCCTTAACAGTGCTGTACATGGACAGAACCAGTCACACACAGACCACAGGATATTACCTGCTTGCTCACACTATCTGACCAGTTTTCTGCCTTAGTTACAGGAACCTGATGTTACCCAAGATCATTGCCTTTTGGAATAAGACTACATTTCCCAGACACCTCAGCACTAGTTTTATGGCCAGTGGGGTATAAAAGAAGGGGGAGACTTGCTGCCCCCTTTTTCTTCATCCTACTTCCTGGGAATAAGGTGACCTCCATTGATCATGGTAGTCACAAGATATCACGGCAAAAATATAAAAGAAACTTGAATCTTGATGACATGGACTTGAACCGCCCACCTTCAAAGTTCTTTGATGTGAGAACATAAAACTCTGATATGGAAAAGCCGCACACTGTCATTTTAGGTTTCCTGTTATATGCAGTCTGGCCTCATTCCCAACTGACTGCCTTTCCTCCCAAGGTTTCAAAGTGGAAGAGAGCACCTTAAATCCATCTATTAAGAACTCACTGAATGAGAGAATTAACATCTGTTACTGGCTAAACTACCTTAACTTACTGCGAAAGACATGTTTATAAATTAGAATGTTCTTAAGACTTGGTTTTGACCAGCACAAATTTAACCTTGTACTCATGAAACATATAATATGCTCTATCTAACCACTCTGGCATGGTCTGGACATTCTATTTTTATATAGAAAGAAGCCATACTATTCTGCAGAGAAGGCTCCTCAATGAACACACACACACACTGTTACATCTTCTTTGGTGGTCATGTTCAACCCAAGCTCCAAACTGAACTTGAAATAGCAGCTTCCTTTGAAGAGAGTCCAGCCGTATTAGCGGTCTCTGAGGAGTGGTCAAGTGTTCACAGCTGACTTGTGTTCCAAGCCTCGAAACCTCCAACTCGGGTTTCTCCCATGGAGGGAATCCAGCTGGCCTGTCTTAGCAAACCATTGGCGACCTGCTTTCCCCAGGCCGTTGTATAAGAGAATCTTTGTCCTGAAACAACAGTTCTCAAGTTTGAACCACCTGGGGGTGCTTATAAAAACACAAATGTAACCCCATAGTGCATACCAGCAATCCCAGGAGGTGGGCCCTCAGTGGAATGGGGTAGGGAGGAGGGAAATGGTGGTACCAACACATGACTTGTTCATACAAAGTTTCTACTTAATAAATAATAATGATAATGGTAATTAAAAAACACAAATGTTGAGCTGGACAGATGGCTCAGCAGTTAATGTGCTTGCCTGCAGAGCCTAATGCCTGAGTTAGATTCCCCAGTACCCATGCAAAGCCAGATGCACAAAGTGGCGCATGTATCTGGAGTTCGTTGACAGTGCCTAGAGACCCTGATGCATCCATTCTCTCTGTCTCTCTTCTCTCTCTCTCTCTCTCTCTCTCTCCTGCAAATAAATAAATATATTTTTAAAAGCACACACACAAGTGCTTGGGCCTCACCCCTAAGGTTTCCATCACAGTGCGTTTGGAAGAGAACCCAGAACTGCAGCTCTCATCAATCCTGGAGACGCTGATGCCGCCCTGTACAAGAAGCACACTTGAAGCTCCACTGTCCTTTCTGAATCTCCTTTGAGAATGTGGGCCAGTGCATTCATGAAGAGTTAGTCCCCGAGAGTGGCCTCTACAGGGGTGCCCAGAAAATTGGCCCCCAAGCCCTCTCTTTGCTTAGCCAACCCCAAAACTCCTTCAGGAGTGTGCCCAGCATTCTGCTTTCTGTCCCTTACAGAGTAGAGGATGGGCTCTGGAGGTGGGGGAGACATAATTAGATAACTTATTTTTCTTTAGTGTACAACTATATTAACATGCATTAATTTTACAATAACTAGTAGAAGAGACTGTTAAGGGGGAAGGGCATTTTGGAACATTATGGATACTATGCTCTGTGGACTAAGTGCTCATGCAATGATTGATGCTGTGTCTCACATGCAGCAAGCTTAGGGAGGTGAAGCAGCTCACTCAGTGTAATACAGCTGGTCAGTGACAGAGCAAGAATTAAATTTCCAAAGTCCAAGGTCTGGTCTTCTAATGCTTACAGAATACTGCACTTTGAAAATGCCACTAGTTTTCTTTTTTAAAAAAAAATTATTCACGGGAGAGACAGAGATGAGAGAGAGACAGAGTTGAGAGAGAGAGAGAGAGAGAGAGAGAGAGAGAGAGAACAGCAGGGCCTCCTGCATAGATGATCCAGACACATGCTCCCCTTGTACATCTGGTTTCTCGTGAGTACCGGGAATTAGAACCTGAGTAAGCTTTACAAGAAAGTGCCTTTAACCACTGGGCCATCTCTCCAGCCCCCAAATGTTACAGATTTTCTAATTATACTCATAGATGCTTCCTCAACAAGGATGATTTTGCTCTGAAAAGAGAAAAGGCTGGTTCTTGGGACACAAAAATAAATAAATAAATAAATAAATAAATAAATAAATAAATAAATAATCTTTACTCTTTTTAGGTTCAAAACACAGTACATAACTGATTTGTAGTTCCTCTGTAATACTAAATTTCCATAGATGAGGAAGAGTAGTTAGAAAGGGTTCTTGCTGGAACAATAATCAATAATAAAGAAAGGTTGAGAAGCACAGTGTTGGGACCTTTTAATTTTTTTTTGTTTTGGTTTTTGTTTTGGTTTTTTGAGGTAGGGTCTTGCTCTAGCCCAGGCTGACCTGGAATTCACTATGAAGTCTCAGGGTGGCCTTGAACTCATGGTGATCCTCCTACCTCTGCCTCCCGAGTGCTGGGATTAAAGGTGTGCACCACCATGCCCGGCTTTAATTTTTTTTTTAATTTGTACTTACTGATTGATTTGCAAGCAGAGAGAGACAGAGTCAGACAGAGAATGGGCATGCCATGGCCCCTAGCTGCTGTAAACAAACTCCAGATGCATCTGGCTTTACTGGGGAATCGAACCTGGGTCATTAGGCTTTGCAGGCAAGTGCCTTAACCACTGGGCATCTCTCCAGCCCATGTTGGGACCACTTAACAGAACGAGCCTGCACTCAGGGAGATTGCACACTATCTTTTGTAATTTCCAAGGTTTCCTCAGGGAGCAGAGGCTAGTCACAGTACAAGCCATCTGTTCCCTGAAAGCCTTCATTCAGTCCTTATGCCGTGGTCTCTGCACAAATATCCCATTGAATTCACTAAGAAAGATTCCTACTATCCACTTTATCATTATCATTATTATTATTATTATTGGCAAAAATATAGTTTTCATCATGACATTTTCATGCGTAAGTTCATACTTAGCCCTCCTCATTACCTTCCCCAGCCCCACCTACCTCTTCTGTCAATCCCCTACCTTCCCTCAAATAGTTCCCCTGTTTGATTTCATCACATATATATTCTATAACCATCTGTTTCCTCCTCTTCTCTCCCTTTAGAGCTCTTCTTCCTCTCTCATAGTCCAGATTCAACTTCCGTGTCCCACATATGTTTGCAGAGAGAGAGAGAGAGAGAGAGAGAGAGAGAGAGAGGTATCTATACATCCTTCAGAGTCTGGCCCACTTCACTAAATGTCAAGTTCCATCCTATGAGTGTCATAAATCATTTTTCTTTATAGTTGAATAGAATCCCACTGTGGATATGTACCGCTCTTTCTTTATTGGTCTGTTTCTACAGATCTAGGCTTCCATTTCTTAGCTATTGTGAACAATACAGCAATAAACAGGACCTGCCAGGACCTGTGTGATGCTGACTTACGAGTTCTCAGGCATATACTCAGGAGTGGTTAGCTAGGTCGTATGGCAGTTCTATTTATAGTTTATAGGAAGTTCCATGATCATGTCCATCTTGGCTGCACCAATTTACACAAGCAGTGTGTAAGGGTCTCTCTCTTCCCATATCCTCACCAGCATTTGTTGTCATTGGTTTTCTTGATGATTGCTCTTCCAACTGGAGTGAATTGGAAGCTCAAGACTTTTCCAAGTTTGCTGACTTTATAGCTCTTCCCTTGAGAATTGTCAATCCAAGTCATTGATTGCATGATTTGAATTTTTGTTATTTAATTTTCTTTATAGATTCTGAAGATCAATTCCCTGATAAATGTATCATTGGAAATATTTTTTCTCTCATTCTGCAAATTGTCTCTTTTTACCCTGTTGATGGATTCCTTTGCTGTTCACATCCTATTAATTTCATGTCATCCCATTTGCCACTTCTTGGGATTATTTCCTGTGCTATTAGAGTCCCTTCCAGAAAGTCCCTGACTAGCTCTATGTCTTGAAGTATTTTTCTTATGCTATCTTCTAGCAATTTCAGAGTTTTGGGTTTTTTAAAATATTTTATTTATTCATTTTTCAAGCAGAGAGATACAGAAAGAGAGAGAGAGAGAGAGAGAACACCAGAGTCACCACCTTATGGGTCTGGCTTATGTGGGTACTGGGGATTGAACCAGGGGCCTTAAGCACTGGAGGCAAGTGCCTTAACCGCTGAGACATCTCTCCAGCCCGAGTTTTGGGTTTTATATCCTAAGCTCTTGCTACACATTGTGAGTCATGGAAAAATTATCAGAGTCATTTAAATTTGCTTAAAGCTATCATTTCTGAAAATAGTCTCTTCAATATAGCATAAAATCTATGTTTGAGTAATAGTTTCATTTGAAAACCTTAAATGTTTTTTCATTTTTATGGCCAAAACAATGATCCATCTGAGGCTTCATAAGATGGCCCATATCTGCCTCTTAAAATGCTAAGCCATCAGGAATAAACAGGACCCAGGATGCAGCTCCGGGAGGAAGGCTGTACACCACATCCTCATCCAAAGATTCACAAAACTCCAAGATTTTATAACTTACACTTAGTAAGAAATGTGCCTGTTTGTGTCAACCCTAGTGCTTTCCAGACATTTTCCTCTACTCTACTGACTACATTAAAACTCCATGGGACCTACTCAGGAAATTCTAAATGAAACTTTCTTGTTTGAGCTGGGTGAGTCTGAATGAAAACTAGCCCAAGATAGAATGTAGATGCAATTCTCTTAAGGTATTTACAAAACTATTATACAAGTTTGAAAGTGCAGCCTCGTATAATTTAAAACTACAATGCCAGCCTCCTGCACAAATTTCCAATTGCAAGTGTGTGCATGTGCACTCTGGTGTGTATTCTTGCATCAAGAATATCAGAAGGTCCATATGGCGTGCTGGAGTGGACTGGAAGAATCACACTGAGAGAGAACTAGAGAGAGGCCTGTAATATAAGCACTGAAATGGTTGTTGAAGAAGTAGCAATGGGCATTTCTGAAACCATTTGGAATTCAATCTGCCAAAATAAATTGTATAAGTAGGCAAATGAAAGATTGACTCGTGACCCGGGAAATCCTAAAAATAGTAAATGTGAGGGGGCCTTACATACCAGAGGATGAGTTCTACCTCAGAGGAAACAAGCCAGGTCTCATGTATACAACTCACTTGATAGCAATGTGTCCATAGAACTAGAGCCCAGAAAACGGGTATCTCAACTGGTCACACATAGAAAAGCATAAAAAGCTGGCTATTTTATTTTTTAAGATAAATTTAATGAACAAATAAATTTAATCAACAAATAATGAGTTGTTATCCCCATTTCCCCAATGCCCCTCTTCCCTATCCCCAATCAGCTGGATATCCTCCTTCGTGGGCAGTCTGGATCAGTCCATGGATTATGGGATTATGGATAGCCTAGGAGCCAGCCTGGTTCCACCCACCTTAGTGTGATGTTACTGAGAGAGGCGATGTCTCTGGGAGTTCTAAAGCTGGCTATTTTCAAAGGCTAATATAGCCCAAAATAATTTTGGCTCTGGACCTGTAAAATTGAACTCTCCCCAGTTGCTGCCCTCCATCGTTGAGCTTCTCAAGGCTTTAGCTTTTGTTTCCCTTTGCCTAATATATTCCTCGTTGTGAACTGTGTGCACAGGGCAAGCTGCTCTCCCACAGGGCCAGAGGCTTCCTGCCAGGGTCTGTTATAGATGATGCTGGACAGGCAGCTCCTTAGGACAGTGATACTTATCAGAGCTTCCTGGATCCAGTCATCATGTATCATTTTCATTTATAGCAATACTCATTTGTAAACCAGTTACCACACCCACAATACTATATATATTATAGTATAGATATCACCTTAGCCACAAAGAACAGATGAATTTTGTAGCTTTTAAACTTGTAATTTGTCAGTTTAAAATTCTGTTTATATTCATACCACTAAGTAATCTCAAAGACAGGGTAGTAGCTGCTGGCAGCTTGAATTTAAAAGAGACATGTTTTTCTTTGGGAAAAGTGTAACATGTCGGAGAGGCCTGCTTGCCCTCAGAAAAGTTGTGCACCATGGAGTTGATGGGGAGGTCATATTAACTTCACCTGGCTCCAAAGAAATCCATGGGCCACTGTTATGACCGGTATATGTAGGCCCCTTAGCAAATCCAGTTAAAGCAAGTCACGTTAGAAATCTTGAAGGTAGAACTCAAGAAGAGCAAAAGAGAAAAATTTTGGAATCTGGACAGTGGACTGGAGGCCTTTTGTAAAGGCCAGTTTTATGGCTGTACTTTGAACAGAAACAGGTTGAGAAAACTTGGCCACAGTTTAGAGCTGCACTTTTGAAAGAAGAAAAGGAGAGGTTGTCATTTGCTATGGCCCAGTGAAGGCGACCCATGCTGTGAAACTCATTCTATTCCAGGAGGGGATGAGGCAGGTTTGGAGCCAAGGAGGTCCCCTGCCTCTGCCCAGTGGGGAAGGTATGAAGGGAAAGTCTGGGGTGGAGGGGCACCGGAGGCTCTAAGATCTGGAAATGAATCAGAAAGAGAAAGGGGGTACAAGCATCCTCACACCCCATTAAATCTCCTGAAAGTGTGAATCGTCACACAGAAAGAAACCTCAAATTAGAGAAGGAACTTCTTTCCATCTTATTGGGGTTCAGAGCAGTGGGGTCCCAGACCCACCAAGAGAGAAACACCAGACTTGGTGCTAAGGTTTACCCAAACAGCTGTTCTGGCCACCTGATTCACCAGGTAATGTTGAATGTAGGAAAGACCCAGGGAGGTGTGGAGCCCAAGAAGACAGCCAGTCTTGGTACAGCCTCCAGTCCCGGGTCACAGAACCATATGTTGAAACTGACTTTCCACATTCTACAACTAGCCCAGATACTTCAAGGAAGTCAATGTTATTACAAAAAAAAAAAAAAGTCCAGAATGTAAAATTCACAAAAGATATAATTCGATACAAAACCCTCGATTAGACCTCAGAAATAAAATACAAATTAAGTAAAACTTGAGGACAGTTGGGGTAATGTGAGTTTTAAGTCATGGATTCGATACTATTAAATTGTTGATATTTTCAGTTGTGATACTGTGTCTATGTAGGAGATCTTAACTACTTATAAAATACCTGCTGAAGAGTTAAGAGTGCTGCGTTAAAATTTCTGCCAATTTCTTTCAAGTGGTTCAGCATAAAAGAACTTACAGGAGAGAGAGGGGAAGGGGAGAGAGAAGGAAGGGGAGGCATACGGTTGGGGATATGCTCAAGGTACAATATATACTTATATGAAAACATCCTTAAGGGTCCTTATGTAACACAGTACGGTGTACAGTGAATATACAGAATGAAAAATTTTTAAAAAACTATATAGAGCGGGAGATGAAGGAAACATATGCAGCAACAACTAGTAAATCTGCAGAGATCTGAATACTCAGCCTGTCGTTGCTTTCTTGGTTTTTGTTCGTTCATTCTTAATGCTTGTTTTATTTTGAGGGGTGGCTTATTTCTTATTTGGTTGGTTGGTTTGGTTTGAGTTTTGGTTTGTGGGATTTTGCTTTGTTTGGTTTTGTATTTGAGGGAGGGTGTCACTAGCATAGACTGAGCTGCAACTCATTCCTTAGCCCAGGCTAGCCTCAAATTCACAGCAATCCTACCTCAGCCTCCTGAGTCCTGGGATCACAGGAATGATCCACCATGCCTAGCTGGTTTTTTGTCTTGTTTTGAGACAAGCCCCACCCTGTGGTACTGGCTGACCTGCTACTTGCTATATCATTCAGGCTGGCCAAAACTCGGGCCTCAGCCACCAGCACTCTGGGATTAGCTCCATGCAGCACCATCTTCGCTCTTAACACACCAACCAGGGTGCAGCTGCACATGCTCAGTCACCTCCCTGCCCCCCCCCCCTGCCTATGGCATCCCCAGAACACCAGGATCACAGACCAGAGAATAAGAACCCACAGAGATGGTCACAGCCCAGTTCCTAATCCTGAGAGTTCACATCTCTGACAAACACCCAGATGAGCCTCATGCTTCTGGTCAAAGGCCACCCTGTGAGAATGATTGCTCAGAGGGTGAAGGCCAAGGATGACCACTCACAGCTAGCATTTGGTGGGGGGGGGGCCTTTGGCCTCCAGCCCACAGGCCAAAATGCTCTTTTCTGAAACAAGTCATTGCAACATGGCATTAGCACCCACCAGGGGGCAGCAGACTCTTGGGTAAAGATACCTGCAGGAAAGGAATTTTTTTATTATCCATAATTAGATACACTTAATAAGGGAATAATGTGCTGGTGTCTCCAATTCCCCTATTTTCCTCTTCCCTGTCCCAGGTCAGTTGGATATCCTTCTCTGTGAGCAGTCTGGATCAGTCCATAGGGTAGGGGGTTGTGAGTAGCTAAGGTGTGCAAAAGGAATTTTTTTTCTTTCGATTTAGGATTTCACTTCATCCCAAGAATTCCTGGAATTCACTGTGTAGTGTCCGGATGGCCTTGAACTCCTGACATCCTCCTACCTTTGGCTCTTCTGGAATTCAAGACAATGTGCCACTTTGCCTGGCCAGAAAATTTGCCTGAACTCCAAGAGCTCCTTACTGAGGATTCTTACACCCTCGGAGGACAGGAGTGGTTAAGGCACCGTGGCTAAGACCACACTAGTCCTTTCTATTTGCTTGCTGGTCCCTGTGCGCCTCCTCGCTTGAGTTCGACAGTTCAGAGGCAGCTGAACATCAGCTCTATGGGCCAGGTGAGAAATCCGGTCCAAGACCAGAGGGCTGGTCATTCGTGAGTTCCAGGCCTGACCCCAGCATGTGCAGGTGCCCACCTACCAACCTGAAGTAGCCATGGCTGTATTTCTGCATGGCTTGTTTCCTCTTTTCATTTCCACAACATCCTGGTGTACTTGCTGCTCCCCTTATCGCCGCTGTCCGGATAAGGAAAGTGATGTGAGAATAGCATGACAGGAAGTTAAGTAATGTCACACAGTTAGTGACCAGTGAAACAGTTTTGAACTCAGGTGTCACTGCTGCTTCCCTGAAGTCACTCAGTATCAGCAGCTGTGGGCTGAGCAGCACTGGTCTGGCCCTGGACTAGCTCTTGGCAACGCAGGGTCCTGGCCCTCAGCAGTGACCAGTGCAGGAAAATCCATGGGAAGGTCCCTGCACCAAGTTCCACGGGAAGTTTCCCAGGGTGCATGAGGTTATCATCCCCATTCTACAGATGAGGCAATGCAGCCCAAGTTGGTCGATTAGCTTACCTAAGACCACGTCAAAAGTGAAGGCCAGGGACTCATATGGATGTCATGTGCTACACTTACTGCTTCCTTCCAGTTCTTGACCTCCAATGTTCCAAGTCAAAATATTGGACATAGAAAATGTGCCAAAACATGTAGGACCTTCAGGCTGGAGAGATGGCTCAGCAGTTAAAGGCACTTGTTTGCAAAGCCTGACTGCCTGGGTTTGATTCCCCAGAACCCAAGTAAAGCCAGACGCACAAAGTGGTGCATGGATTTGGAGTTTATTTGCATTGACAAGAGGCCCTGGTGTGCCCATTCATTCATTCTCATCTCTCTCTCTCTCTCTCTCTCTCTCTCTCTCTCTCTCTCGCTCTCTCTCGCTCTCGCTCTCACTCTTTCTCTCTTTGTCTCTCTCTCCTTGAAAATAAATAAATATTTTTTAAATGTCGACCCTTCAGTAACCATGATCAAGAGCTATGTGATTATGTCTTTCATTTTACTCAGTTGCCAGGGGCAGAGAGGTAGAATGGGGATGTTAACTTAAAGTAGGATTAGTCACTAATGTCAATGTGCTAGAGATACAAAGCCCAAAAGGTACTGTCATGGTTTGATCCAGGTGTCCCCCACAAACAAATGTGTCCTGATTGATGGATCCTCAGCTGATGGCAGTTTAGATATTAGAACCTCGCTGGAGCTGTGTTGTCAGGGGCGGGCTTATGGAGGTTATAAACCAGCTTCCCCATGCCAGTGTTTGGCACACCTTCCTGCCTCTGTTTGCAGTCTGTGGAGGAGGTGATGTCCACCCCTCTGCTCATGCCATTGTTTTCCCTGCCAGGATGGAGTCTCCCCTCGAGTCCGTAAGCCAAATAAACCCATCCCTTCACAAGCCGCTTTTGCTTGGGTTCTTTCTGTGCAGCAACAGAGAAAGTTGATTGCAACAGATTGGTTTTGATTTTTTTGACTAACCAGTGAGAGGTGCCTGTAACTACTTCAAATAATGTTTGAATCTGATGTTACTGATTTCCACCTGAGGAAAGTGGAGAAGGCAACAGTGGGAGAAGGGAACAGCTGAACGTCACTGAGAGGATGGCTCAGCATCTGCTCTTCAGTAGGAAAAGGCTGAGGGTCTAGAAATTGATTCTCTTCCATGATATCAAGTCTCCTAGAAAGTCCTCCAATGATAGTATGAAGATGTTCTAAGATGTGCTCGGAAAACATATCCATGGCCTGTTACACGAGATTCCATCCCAGAGCATCCTGGCAGAACCCTCCCTCTCCCAGCACACACTCACTGTGTCTGCTCTCATGGGCCTGTTCCTGCCCTTCTACATGTCTGGGATTCCTGCCCCACCTGTTCAAGAGGTCTCCTATAACTTCATCCCTAAATCCCTGGATGACCGCCCCCCGCTTTCAAGACTCAACTGAGACCCCATCTCATCCATCCTTTCTTTGTATGTGGAATTGTAACTCCAGTGTGCCCCAAAGAAAGCTACACCATAAGATCTGTAGTGCTTCCTTCTGTTTACACATGTGTTTCCCAATTTGGAATTGGTGCTTTACTCCTTTCTGTATCCTCAGTCCCAGAAACACTGTAGAGCTACAATAAATGTCAAGTGACTGAAGCTGAGGCCCACTTGCTGTTTCTCTATTAAGGAAAAACCTGTTTCAATCCTGCAGGTCTTTGCTTGGCTGGAGCCTGACATGATAGGACCAAAGTGTGGCCATAGAATGACTTACCTGCTTAGTGCCTTTAACTCCCTCTGGGCGTTACTCGCTAGACCAGCTGCTGATGGCCCTTCTAAATGAGGGCTGTACATTAGAAACATCCAGAGAGTTTTTTAAAGTGTGGAGGCTCAGGCCTCAGCCTAAACCACTGAATCAAAAGCTGTACAGGCTTGAGGATGAGGGTCCTTGGCAGAGCGCTTGCCTCGCAGGTGCAAAGCCCTGGATTCAATCCCCAGCACCAATCACTCAAGGAATGTTCTAGAAAGTGGAACCTGAGAATATTTTTTTATGTTTCCCAGGAGACTGTAATGGGCCACCAAGGTTGAGAGCTGCTATCTTAGCAGAAAGGAACTTTAAGTTTGTACCACCTTTCCAATGTGGAAAGAATTCTCAGTTCAACCTCAAATTTATTTCTTAATCTTCCCTGCCAATGTGTGCTCCCAGACCTTTTCCTCTGAGCTTCGTGCACATCCACCTGGAAGCCAGCAAGCCCACCCAAGATACCATATGTCAAAATATTTAAAAGTTATAAAATAAGTTAGAAATTAAATAAAGTATGTCCTTTCCTCCTTACTTGACAAATTTAACTTTTTTAATGTCAAATTTTTAAAATATGTGCAAAACAAAGCTATTTTGTGTGATTGAATGTGAAATGTCCTCCATGGATTTATTTGTTTCAATACTTAGTCCTCAGTTGGTGCTGTTTGGAAAGGTTGTGGACCTTTAGGATGTAGAGAGAGACCTGCTGGAGGAAGTGTGTCACTGGGAACAGGCATTCAGATTTTATAGTCCAGTCATTCTTACTGTTCTTTCTCCTTACCTCCGCCATGATGATGTGACAATGTGATGCTGGCTTTTTGCTCCTGCCATGTTTTCCCCTCCATGATGGCCTTCCCCTCAAAGGTAAGCTGAAAGGAAACACTCCTTCCTTAAGCTGCTCTGATCAAATATTTTGTCCCATCAACAAGAAAGTAACTGATGCAGAAAACCCGAAGATAAAAGGGGCTGCTGCTGAGACAAACATGGCCTTGGGGGTCATAGGATGAACATGGTCTTGGGGGTCATAGGACAAACATGGCCTTGGGGGTCATAGGATGAACATGGCCTTGGGGGTCATAGGACAAACATGGCCTTGGGGTCATAGGATGAACATGGCCTT
>PVHP010014011.1:0-38022 GCA_004024765.1 Zapus hudsonius | reverse complement strand
TACTGGATGACCCGGCGGCTGCCAACCTGTGAACACATCAACGGCAGACAGAGGCTCACCTACCGCCCTCCAACCCGTTCTCCCAGGGTCCAGGGCGATTGCGGCAGAACCTGGATCGCTCTCTACACCTTCAGTCAACAGGACTGATCTCTGTACCCAATTACAATTAGGATAAAGAGAACTCAAGTGGAGCTAGCTCCCCCGTGCTCCTCCGCCTCATCTCAGCTCGCTCTTGCTTCTTGTCCATGGCTCAGCGGCTGCTTTCTCCGTGACCTGGATGCTGTCACTTATGTTCACATCCTGGGTCGCCAATGTCCTTTCAGGATCATTGGCCGGGGTGACCATCCTCGCCAGGCTTTTCTTACGAGTACCTCAGAACCTTTCACCAAGTCAACCCACTGGAACTCCTTGAGC
Organism: Zapus hudsonius; assembly: GCA_004024765.1. Classification (NCBI taxonomy): domain Eukaryota; kingdom Metazoa; phylum Chordata; class Mammalia; order Rodentia; family Dipodidae; genus Zapus; species Zapus hudsonius. Next base: position 37,608 of record PVHP010014011.1, on the reverse strand, counting down.
CTCAACTCCATGCTCCCTGCACACACACACACCCCCGTTCAAACCATACCGCTAACACTTCGGGAACCACCTTTTCTCGTGGCTCTTGCCACAAGATCTGGTACAGTGTAGGGGTCAGAGTACAGAATTCTAGAGTCCAGTTTCTGGGTCAAAAGCCCACTCGAGCTGCGACAACCAGCTTTGTTGGGTCTCGGAATCCTCACTCTAAGTGGACAAATGAATGACATGATGCAGCACGAAGCCGAGTGACCATCTCCGTCCTAGTCTGCTGTCTCTGGTCCTTCCTCTCCTCTCTAGCACAGAGTAACCCTTCTAACACACTAATTTGGGAAAGCAGGTCCCCAGCTTAAATCCACTGGTAGTTATCAAATAAAACACTTAGGGGCTGGAGAAATGGCTCATTGGTGAAAGCACGTGCCTAGAAAGCCCACCAACCTGAGTTAAAACCTAACAACCTGGGTTCGATTCCCCAGTACCCATGTAAAGCCAGATGCCCAAAGTGGCACATGCATCTGGAGTTCCTTTGCAGTGGCTGAAGACCTTGGTGTGCCCAAATCTCTGTCTTTACCTCTCTTTGCCTGCAAATAAATAAATCAAAAAAAAAAAAAAAACCCACTTAGGAGGGCACAATGGCTTATGCCATTCAAGAGGCTAAGGCAGGAGGATTACTGCAAATTTGAGGTAGCCTGGGCTCTACAGTGAGTACCAGGATAGCCAGGGCAAGCCTGGGCCAAGGTCTCAAAAAAACAAAATGAGGGTTTGGAGAGATGGCTCATCGGTTAAGGTGCTCGCTGGCAAAGCCTAACAACTTGAGTTAAAGCCTAACAACTCAGGTTCGATTCCTCAGTAACCATGTAAAGCCAGAAACACCAAGTGGCACATGCATCTGGAGTTCCTTGCAGTGGCTGGAGGCCCTGGAGTGCCCATTCTCTCTGTCTCTCCTCTATCTCTTTCTGCTTACAAATAAATAAATAAAAGTATATTTTTAAAAATGAGGAAAAAACAAAGAGAAGAAAAGAGGAAGAAAGGAAAGGGAAAGGGGAGAGAGCAGATAGATACTGTTGGTCCAAATGCTGGCTAAGAAGTTAGCGAGTCCAGTACAAAGAAGGCAGCCATGGATACAGGGCGCAACATAGCACAGCTGCCAGGAGGCAGGCAGCTCCGTGAGACAGACGGTCTTCCTTGCACACACCGTGTTCGGCTCAGCGGCTCAGACCAGCACTGCCCAGCAGAGAACGCTGTGAGTACAGAAGCACTGACAGCCACCAAACCACAGGAGACCACTGAGCTTTGCTATGTGGCCAATCAGACTGGGGACGTGAGGTTTTAGCATTAACTCTAAGCTTACACAGCCAGCCACGTGTGGCTGATACTGAATCAGACAGCATGGATCTCTATCTTAGACCCCAGAATGTCAGAGCTGTGTTCTGTATAAAAGTGGCTTTTCCTTAGTCTTGGAGCTCAGAGAGGTGCAAACTTCGGTGCAGACCCATTCGTGCCTTTCTCTGGGCAGGGATCGTCCACCACGGCAGGAATCAAGTCTAGGGCTACAGAGGCTCCCACTGCATGGCCCCCCCTTGCTAATCCAAGGCCGATGTAGATGGACCCGATTAAGCCTTTTATTGGAGCACCAGGTCTTGTGATTCAGGGTAATGCAAACCTGATTCCAGGGCCCACACTGCCCTGGACTGAATGCATCTTTGCCTAGGGAAATAGCTGGTCCAAAGGAATCACTCACTCATTAAAAAGTGCTGGCTGCCATTTTTTCAGAAAAAGCTGGCACCATTCAAATTGCATTCCCTAACCCACCCGGGCCATGTTGGTTTACTCCTGTCAATGATATGTTTACTGGGTACAGACCGGCTCGTTTGGGACCAGTTAGATGCCCACATGCTCACTACAGCAGCCAGACTTGGGAGTGGCCAGCTAATGCCATTCTGTGTCCATTATAACCCTTCCCTCAACTCCCTGGTCACCATATGCTGCTTACTATGGACAGCGGTAGCACCAGAGGGAGTGCCCATAAGGTGGCTCTCTCTCCCATGCCATGTGCTGGAAGCAACAGGCAGCAGACGGGGCCTTGGCATTCCTGAAGCTGAGCTGGGCTGGCCCTGCCATTTAGGATGAGATCAACAAACAAGTCATGTGTGCACGCTCCCTCTGGACGCTGCTAACTCTGCTGGATTTGTAATCAAGACTAATCAAACAGTGTTGGATTTCTCTTTATCTGGGTGCAGAACCTTTACAAGGAGCTAGAGGGCAAAGAGGTACAAGGCTTCTGGGCTGGGTTCGCAGGAAGAGAGAGCTATGACTCATGTGGCCATGAAGGATGGAGAACCAGTCTCTAGGTACACGCTATTCAATGCCTGGGAGGCTGACCAGTTCGCCTCAGCATCCTGGCAAACGGTACCGCTTGGCTAAAAGCAAATGGGAGACAGAGTTTAATTGCCCATAATAATGTTGAAAACCCTGGCCTCAACTCACTCTTAGAGAAGCCAAGTTTTGGGGCGGGGCAGTTGTAGGCTTACACGTTTGTGTTGACGTTCAAGGAGCAGGACTCGGCCCCAGGCCTGCTTCAACCTGATGACTCACTGTGACTCCACAGATCTCACTTGGGAGAGGATTCTGCCACGGAGGTATGAGGTAATAGTTTTCTGTAGTGAAGAACATAGTCTCCAGTGTAGAACTGCTGGCACACCAATTGGTCTTCCACTTATGCCTCCTAATAGTACTTTTCCAACACATAAACAAACCAAGATGACCCTTTAAAAAAATCCAATTTTTCACACTTGCCTGCAAAGCCTAACAAACCAGGTTCAATTCCTCAATGCCTGTGTAAAGCCAGATGCACAAAGTGGCGCACGTGTGTGGACTTTGTTTGCAGTGGCAAGAGGCCCTTTGTTGTCCGTGCACTGTTTTTAAAAATCCAATTAAGTTGCTCCCATGGTTCACCCTTCTACTTGTGCCTGTGGCCTGGGTGACCAGTCCTTGTTCTTACTTTCTGTCCTCTCCCACTGTCTCCTTGCTGACCTGCTACTCCAGGGAAGGGACACCTGCAAGCACTCTCCCCTACACTCCCAGTGAGGCCTGGCCTGACCACCCTGAAATCCTCTCCTGGTCCACTCACCTTGTTCCAAGTTTCCCTGGCTGTCAGGCTATGTCATTTACTGACGTGCTCTACTAGATGACAAGGGTCTTCTTTTGCTGGAATGTAAACTCCCATTTTCCTGTTCACTGACATATTCCCAAGTGCTTAAATGGGAGCAGAGCTAGAAGATGCTCACTCGTCGCCTACAGACCTCAGGAAGCAAGGACCGCACCCAGGTGCCTGCACCTAAGCTGGAGAAGCCTCCGAAGGGCATTCAAAAAACGAATCAATGTTGTCTCATTTAACCTATACTGATCACACTCTCCGATGGAGATTCTGTTTGTATTTTTCAGAAGGCAGTGAGAGAGCCAGGGACAACCCAACTCCACCAACAAGCCACGGGATGATGGCTGACATCCTGGCAAAAGATGAACCTATGAGAAAGCGGCATGATAAACAAGAGACCTCAATCACCACAGCAAGTCAGATAACCCAGGACCAAAACAACCCAAAGCAGAAGTCCAGAGACACTTAAGATCTCAACAATAAAGCAGACTTAAAACTCACCCACCATAACGCAGGGAACTGAGTGGGAGAGAGGGTGGAAAGACTGTAAGAGCCATGGTGGGGGAGAATATCCGGAGCCATTGCCCCCCTCAGCAACAACACACAAAGGGGGTTGGGAACCTGGCTGCCTCTTGTGCTATTCATAACCCCCTACCCTATGGACTGATCCAGTATGACTACCGAAGAGGACAGGAAAGAGGGAAATGGGGGTACCATAATATGATCTGCTCATACAATGTATCTAATTATGGATCATAAAGATATCAACAATAAAAAAGGTATCAAAGGGGAAACCAAGGAGATGGAGGAGGAAACTGAGCAGAATAGGAGGGTCTTTGAGTTGAACTTGAGAGTAGATCTATCAGTGAAGTAGAACGAGGTCCAAACATTTAGTTAGAAAAACATCTGTACCTTTGTAATTCCCAAAACTCCAATGTTGGGACTGGATGAAGTAGAGCCATTCCCAGTACCAAAAATGCCATCAAGAACACAGGAGAGACCCTCCACGAAAATTCCCCTAAAATGTAAAGAAATGGGAAAAAGAGAAACATTCATTTACTAGGAGAAACAGTGAAACAGGTTTTAATGTTTGCAACCCAGTATGGAGCAGATGGGGGCTTCTGCACCTCTGGGGAGGGTTGGGGGCTATCAGGTCCTACCCCACACCTGCTGAAGCAGGCCCCACATTCCAACAGGCTCCCCATGCTCTGCAGCTTTGAGGAGACATTTCATATGAAATGAAGGACTCCTGGTATCAAGACAAATGAGCTGTCAACTGAAGTATAATACGGACTTAAATCCAGTTTGGTCAGAGGAAATGTTTTTCAATTGTGCAAACACTGAGTCTTTCTTTAAAAATTGATATATGAGGGCTAGAGAGATGGCTCAAGGGTTAAAGGCACCTGCTTGTAAAGCCTGGAGGCTTGGGTTCAAATCTCCAGTACTCACAGAAAGCCAGAGACACAAAGTAGCACATGCACCTGGAGTTCATTTGTAGTGGCAAGAAGCACTGGTGTGCCCAAATACTTATTCTCATTCTCATTCTCTCTCTCTCTCTCTCTCTCTCTCTCTCTCTCTCTCTCTCTCTCTCTCTCTCTCTCTCCTTGCAAATAAAAATAAGGCATTTTTAATAAACTGATATATGGCCTGAAGAGATGACCCAAAGGTTAAAGGCACTTGCTTGCAAACCCTGGTGGCCCAGGTTTGATTCCCCAGTTCCCACATAAAGCCAGATACACAAAGTGTTGCCTACATCTGGGGTTCATTTGCAGAGGCAAGAGGCCCTGGAGCACCCATATTCTCTCACATATACTCTCTTCTTGCAAATAAATAAATAAAATGTTTTTAAAAATTGATATATGATGCCAGGCGTGGTGGTGCATGCCTTTAATCCAGCATTTGGGAGGCTGAGGTAGGTGGTCAGCCTGAGACTACATAATAAATTCCAGATCAGCCTAGGCTAGAGCGAGAACCTACCTCGAAGAAACAAAAACAAAATGGTCTATGACATATAAGACACTGCCTGACAGGCGGAGGTCCCTGAGATGCAACTTTGGCGTGTCATGGCCCACGTGCTGGGGTGGCTCTTGTGGTGACGTGACAGAGGCTGCCTTTGAGGCACGCAAGCTCTTGTGCATCAACTCCCATCATGCTCCTAGAAATACAGCCAGGGAATTCACCGGTTCATCAAGCTAAACCAGCTACTATAGGAAAAGCTCGATTGGAGAAAGCTGAAAAGTCATGCTAAGAACCAGCCCGTGGACCTAGCAGAGCGTGGGGAAATGGCACCAGGTGAGCCAGGTCCATTCCTTTCTCTGCAGCCGCCACAGGACTGCAACCCTAGACTTCCAGATGCCAGACACCAAGTGACTTGCAGGTGGGCCCTGCAGCTCACCACCTCTAGGGCCTGCAGGCTGCATTATTCCTGCCTGAACATCTAGTTGTAGATTGGAATTGTGGAGCGACTACCTTAAGAACAGCTGGAATATATCTACCAGACACATCGAGGCTAAGGTTCCCCTACAGTTTTAATAATAAAGTGTCCTTGTGCTTTCTGCCCACTTGTTTGACTGGAGCAGCCAGGATTAAATGGGAGGGGAAAAAACACTTGGGGGCATGGTGGTGCACACTTTCAATCCCAGCCTGGGCTACAGAGTGAGTTCCAGGTTAGCCCAGGCTAGAGACGTGGCCTCACAAACCAACCAATCCTCCCCACAATAAAAAACAGAACTATGCTACTCAAAAAGAGCTGGGGGGAGGGAATACCATGGCTGGAGAGATGGCTAAGTGGTTAATAAAGACATTTGATTACAAAGCCTGATGTGTGGCCCCGAGTTTGATTCCCCAGCACCCACATAAAGCCAGATGTACAGTGGCACATGCATCTGGAATTTGCAGCAGCAGCAGGACTTCTGTGCCTCCCTCTCTCATATAAAATATTTTTAAAATATCTCTGTAAACCACAAGAGACGTTTTCCCTCTTCAATTTGGGCTTATGAAGGAAAACAAACAAGACCACAGAAAGTCAAAGTCGGCATCAAAATGGCATAAAGCCAAGAAGCCCAGAACACGCGCAGCGCCTGGCATATGTTCAGGTGACTGGGGTGTGAGGTAGCACGGAGCACCCTGGGGAGACACTTCAGCTGCCTGGGCTCAGGCACGTACCTGTTGATTGCGTGGATGGGAGGTGGCGGGGCGCACGAGAGCCGGGCGCAGGCGTAGTAGTCCCCGATGGACTCGATGATGCTGGCCACCACGGCACTGAGCATGCCGATGACTCCGGCCGCAGAGACGGTGGGCAGCCCCCACTGAACTGAGCGGGGAGAGAAGCGTAAGACGCGGTCACTTGCCTCAAAGACTGCAAGGAGCCGGGCGTGGTGGCGCACGCCTTTAATCCCAGCACTCGGGAGGCAAAGGTAGGAGGATCGCCATGAGTTCGAGGCCACCCTGAGACTACATAGTGAATTCCAGGTCAGCCTGGGCTAGAGTGAGACCCTACCTCGAAAAACCAAAAAAAAAAAGACTGCAAGGACCCCGGGGACTCCGGAAGGTCTCTACAGGATTTCTGAAGCTCGTGGAAGCCATTTATCCTTAAATCCTTCAGCTACCTGGAAAAGTCACTGAGTCAGGCCCCGCTGAGAGCTGAGAGCTCTATCTGACTGGAAGGGTCAGGTCACGATCTTAGCATCTACCACACACAGCTTCACACACCTTGCCGTGTGGGGAAAGAAATGTACTTGTTTGTTTTGTTGTAGATGGTCTCCTGCTGTACTGCTGATCGGCTTAGCACTCACTAGGGAGCCCAGACTGACCTCGAACTCACAGAATCCTCCAGCCTCAGCTTTCTGAGTGCTGGGATTCTAAGTGTGCATTACGGTGTCCAGCGTGGGGTGGAGATGTGTATGGTAACACTTTATAGAGAGGATGGTATAAAACACTGCTTCAAACAAAGACAGCGCAGAGCCACAGCTAAATGGAATCCCAGCAGCAAGCGCGTGGGCAGACCTCTCTGCTGGCCGACAGGACAGGGGAGCCCATACACCACGCTGTGGATTTGGTTTTAGAAACCCGATATACTTTCAGCCTGAGCATCTGAATGCATGCAATTCTTCGTTTTGTTTATTTGTACGCACGTCTGTATGTGGGCAGACACATCCGCTACAGCGCACGGGTGGAGGTGCTCTGTCCTCCTGGCTCCCCCAACCGGGGCTATGGGCAGGCACACAGGGGCTCAGGCGCAACGCTCCACTTGTGTCTGGCTTTCTGTGGGTGCTGCCAAGCGCACAGCCTGTGATTCTTTGTTGCTTTATGCTCTGGGCGGTACTGGGGGTTGCGCTCAGGGCTGTTTACGTGCTAGGCAAGTGCTCTACCACTGAGCTACATGCAGAGCTCTTACTGCTTTATGCAATAGTTTCTTGTGAAGAGGCCATTTGAGAAACTCCCTGGTCCTTCTTCCCTGACCATTAGACCTAGAATAGCCCCTATTCTATGCAAGATGCAGCCTTGTGAGAAAACGCGGGTGTAGTGCTGTCTCTAGGGCAGAAGCCAACTGAGAGAACCAGGAACAGCAGGAAAGTTTAACCACAAGGCCTCTGAGGAGTCCCTGTCCTGCCAGAGGCAGCAGGTGGCCCGACTTCCCACTGGCACAGCTGGGATGGGGACACTTTCTCTACCCTGTCGTCCTATGCTGTCTCGTCAAGACATATTTGGATTACAGGTCTATTTATGCACAGACACATTCTTCTCTGGAGACAAGACAGGTAGAGCAAGCTCACACTGAGAGCTGGCATGAGCTGGTGAGAATGTTGTTTTTAAAAAGCCACACTTCTTAAAGCTGTGGAGAGTGTGTGCCAACATCACCACCATGCAGCACGCCCACAGGACCTGTCTTTGACCCACCCTTAATATTCCTAGTTTGTCTTGCCTTTTGGCATAATAAAAAAGGAAAATAAGACAACTGAATAGAGCTCAACCTGGCTAAGCTCAGACTTAAATTCCACTTAAAACCCCATATTCTGGAACTAAAGCCTTCACAATAGAATAACCAAACATGTGACAGCCATGGGGGTTTACGACTCATTTTTAGAGCAGGATCTAAGAGAACACAGCACACGTGACTCCAGGTGAGACTTAAGGCGGAGATCCTATGCTCTGCCCCACACATTACACAACACTAAGAACATGAGATTGCAGGCTGCTTTTGAGTATCAGCTTACCTCTGTTCTGCAGCTGTGACCAACTTACAAAGACTATGGCTGACCATTAGATTACATAAAGTGCAGGGCAGGAGCAGTCTGCTCACTCACTTCCAGGACACTGCTCTTCAAGCCTTTCCTTTGATAGCTCCACTTCAAGGCAGCTTCACACCTGCCAGCCCCTTGAGTCCTGTCCTCACAGTTCACACTGCAAGCCCCTTGAGTCCTGCCCTGGAGCTCACACCTGCCAACCCCTTGAGTCCTGTCCTACAGCTCACGCCTGGCAGCCCCTTGAGTCCTGCCCTAGAATTCACACCTGCCAGCCCCTTGAGTCCTGCCCTGGAGCTCACACCTGCCAGCGCCCTGCCCACCATTCCATCCTAGTAGGACTCACGAGAAGAGAGTTAGGGTCTGTGTGTCAATGGCTTCTGTGACTAAGAGAGATGGCTCAGCAGTTAAGGGTCTTGCTTACAAAGCCAGAAAGCCTGGATTCAATTCCTCAGTACCCACATAAAAGCCAAGTGCACAGAATGGTGCTTATGTCTGGAGTTCATTTGCAGTGGCAAGAAGTTCTGGCGCACTCATTTTCTCTCCCCTTGTAAATAAAATTTTTTAAGGGCGGGGCGGGGGGAGGCTGGAGAAGTGGCTCGGCAGTAGAGGTGCTTGCCTACAAAGCTGAACAACCTGGGTCGAAATCCCCAGTACCCCCATAAAGGCAGCTGTACAAGGTGATGCATGCATATGGAATTGGTTTACAGTGGCTAGAGGTCCTGGTGTGCCCATTCTCTTTCTCATTCATTCTCATTATTCTCTGTCTCCTTGCGAATAAATGGAAATTAAGTTGCATGTGCTCAGAACTATTTTTAAAAGGTGGCTTTTTATGCCAGCGCATGTGCACGCCTTCCCACCGCTCAAAGTTGGTTATGGAGATACTTACATGGGTATGGAACCTTAAACCATGGGGCTACCAGAAGCACGCCCTGCCTGGCATCCGTGCGGGCATAGAAGCCGTACTTAGTGCTGTCGGGAGGGAAGACGTCAGTCACTGTGAAGATGAAACACAGCAGCCAGGACACCAGGATGGCCAGGATTATCTGAAGCGAAGGGGAGAAGCTGTGTCACAAGGGAGCTAGAAGTTAGTGGCCTAATGCATCCCTTTCTAGAGTGCAGCCACCACCCAGTCCCCACCGTCACTGCCTCAAAAGAACTACAGAGAGTAGCTCTGTACCTGTACATTCACTTTACCCTCCCCAAGTAAACTAAAAACGGGTAACAAGCTTGGAGAGGTCTTGTGAGTTCACGTCTCAGCCCCAAGGACAGTGTTGTCCTTCTCTGGCTCATTAAGAAGACTGTTTAATGAAAGAATAGCCTTTAGGAACCCGGGGACTGGTGTGGCAAGAGCCCCAGTGTCACCACACAGGCAGGGTTACTCCAGGAGGGCCGTCCATCTGCACATCCTGTCTAAACAAAGCCAACTGTCAGCAGGGAAAAGTCAGCTACTCACCGGGAACATTTTGAAAAGCTGCAACTTGTATGCAGTCCACCCTTTCTTGGATTTGTAAATTGGAAGAGGAAACTTAACGTTTCTGGCATATTGAGAAAACAGCAACACCAGGAAAATTGTGCTGTGAAGGAAGAACATTCACGAAGTCAAAGGCTGTTACGTCTGTGCTTTAAAGGAACTCAAAGCATCAAGGCGGAAACTGACCTGAAGAGCTGCCCATCTTCCTCTGACTTAGAAATCTTATGTTTGAAAATACTGTGAGGACAGACGTAAGAACCCATGCCCTCAATAGAGTTAGGAAACCCAGAGAACGCACACACTGACAGGAAAGGCTCGTGCTGTGTTGAGGGAGAGATGCCAGATAAACCCTGCTCAGTATCCGTACAACCATGAGCCGACGAGCGAGCAGCCTGAGAAGCTACTGTACACACGCACACATCCCAACACAAGGACATGACCCAAATGCTCCCAGGGTTAGCTTCAGGTGAGGTGATTTGTGACTGGCTTTTCTACTTGCCTGTAGTTTGGGATTTATTACATCAAATAGAAATAAATAACTTTTCAAGAGCAAAAGGAGGCTGAGCATGGTGGCACATGCCTTTAATCCCAGCACTCTAGAGACTGAGGTGGAAGGGTAATCATGAGTTCAAGGCCAGCGGGAGTTGCAGAGTACAGGTCAGCCTGGGCTAGAGTGAGATACTGCCTCAAAAAAAAAAAAGCAAAAGTGAAGCTTTGGCATTTAAGACAGCTGTATGCAAGGGCACTCAGCATTAATATTCTGAGGGGTTTGTGTAACCTTCCTGTGCTTCAGCTTTGGAGAGCAGCTTCCAGGACGGCATGGCTAGGGGTGGGGTCAGGAGTCCAGCGCTACAGCTGAGCCTTAACTGCTACCACCGGCAACATTCAGCACAGGGGCAGAGAAACCTGGGACTGTTGAAGAAGTTTCTCATACCAGGGCTCTGCAGCAGGATCCAAACACTACCTGTCGTCCTGACGCCCACGTGGCTGGTCAGTGTGAGACCATTTCTCATCCTGCCAGGTGAATTTCATCAACAAAGCTATTTAAGTACACAGTGGTGTGCCTAATCTCCAAACAGGTGCCTAATCCTCCATTTGGAGTGACTCTTTCACTTAAAACCCAGGGTAAAGTTGGCAGGAAGAGCGTGTCCTCAAACCTAATCTTAATTATTTATTCTCGGGTACATTTCCAATTGCTAAGATGGAATTATTAGTTCCATCAACAGCTGGACACGCGTCTCCCTTGTCACATGAGATGTGGACCAAAACTAGGTATGGTGGCACGCATCTTCAATCCCAATACTCAGAACCAGCCTGGGCTACAGAGTGAGTTCCAGGTCCATGTGGGCGAAAAGGAGAACCTGCCTCAACAAAACAAAACATTAAAAACCACTCACTCGAGGATATCCAGCTGATTGGGGATGGGGAGGGGGGGCATTGGGGATAACTCATTGTTTGCCCACTGAATAATGTAACACATTATGGACAATAAATAGATAATTAAGATTAAAAAAAAAACCACTCACTCACTTCAAGTGAGCACTGTGACATCCAGAAAGAGGTCCGAGCCTCACGTGCACTATGGCACTCTCTTTTCCAAGTCTTTTCAAGAGGGGACAGAGGGGCTGGAGATATGGCTCAGCAGTTAAGGCACTTGTCTCCAGTGCCTAAGGCCCCCGGTTCAATTCCCCAGTACCCACATAGGCCAGATCCACAAGGTGGTGGCCTTGGTGCTTGCTCTCTCTCTCTCTCTCTCTCTCTCTCTCTCTCTCTCTCTCTCTCTCTCTCTCTCTCTCTCTCTCTCTCTGTGTGTGTGTGTGTGTGTGTGTGTGTGCTTAAAAATGAATAAATATTTAAAAAAAAAAAAGAGGGGACAGAGGACACCCACAGGGTCACAGAAGGACATGCAGATCCTGGGCCTACATGTAACAACTTAAATGAACAGGTGGCACATAAACAGTTTTCTTCACACTCTAATACTTCCCAATTGTTCTTACCCTCAAATACACCCAGGGGGCAGAAGGGGCAGGTACCTCCATGAGAGCCACAGAGGTGGAAGTGTGCCTATATGTCCACAGAGAAGAGAAGGGACAGGTCTCAGCACTAGGCCCTCGCCTGGGCTGTTAGGACACACTCTCCACTCTGCCTTTCTTTTTTTTTCTGTTGTCCTTTCTTAAATATCATGCAAGAAATGAATACTAAATGGTAGAAAAATTTAAAAGGCAGTGAAGGAAAGCAAAGAAACAAAATCTTGCAGATCATGCATAAAATGACAAAATCATGTACCACGCTGGTCTCTTCTGAATGGCTGCTCTTCCCTAGAGATTGATGAAAGGTCATGTAGCGGGGCCGGCAGAGACAGGCTGACCACCATCAGTCATATCCTCAATGCCATTCTGGGAGCAGACTTTACCTGCTGCTTCTTTTGTGTAGGTATGTATGTGTTCGTGTGTGTGTGTACATATGTATGGAGGTCAGAGATCAATGTCAGGTGCCTTCCTTGACTGTTCTCTACCTTATCTATCTTGAGACAGGGTCACTAACTGAAAGTGGAATTGTACTGATGTTCCTTCAGCTGGTCAATGCCCAGAACCCTCATCTATTATGTGTAAGTATCCTGCAAAGCCCAAAGTGAGGCACAGAAGAAGCTCAATAAATGCTGCCTGTTAGTAAACAGTTACAGAACACTTCACAAACAAACAGGAAATCCTCTTGATGTCACTACTTTATTTAAATTTTTTACAGCCAGTAAAACTGTAGAACCTTATAGGCACTCCCCCCAAGACATAATCAACTCTCACATGTGCTCTGCATACATACAAAAAGCACGTGATTTATACTTGTAGCACAGAATATTTTGTGGCTCCATCACAAATGCACAATGTTGACATCTCCCATATAGTTGATGTCCTATACAAAAGGACCAGTGATGACCAGAAGCCCTGGCAGAAGCCTTGGCCTCCTCAGGACAGTGCACAGTTCTGCTGGGCCTGGGGAGGAAGTCACATATGCCAACAGCTCCTACAGTACCTCTGGCTCCAGCCAGTCTGGGAGTACTTTAGTCTCATCTCAAGAATGTACCTTCTCAGCACTTGAAGTCATATGCATGCAACCTGGCACGACCGGACAGGTTAAGAGCTGATCATCCCATGGGAATGATGTCAACCTGACCAGATCTGAGTTCTCCAACCGATCCTCCCCCTCCCCAAACACACATGCACACCACTGCTGTGCCTCTGGAATACCCAACTGAATTTTTTTGTTTTTATAGTGGGGGACTGGAGAGATGACTCAGTGGTTAAGGCACTTGCCTGCAAACCCTAAGGACCAGGGTTCAATTCCCCAGTCCACATAAAGCCAGATGTACAAGGTGGTGCATGCATCTGGAGTTCCTTTGCAACAGCTAGAGGTCCTGGTGCGCCCATTCTCTCTCACACACACTCTCAAATAAGTAAATAAATAAAATTATTAAAAAAATTAACACCCTCCCATGATGTCTAGCACTGGGCTCTGACCACCTCTTGAGGACAGTGCTCCACCAGGATCTTTGACACCTGCAGTCCGATGGGCCCTGGGGAAAATCAATTAACTATTCCCAGCATGAACTCAATCAAGTGAATAATCCAGAGGTTCCACAAGGCTGTAACACATTCCCTCTCGGGTGCACTCAGAACACTTACAGCATGGCGATGCCCCAGTGCTTCCCTGCTCTCTCTCCTGCTGCCTGGAAACCAGAGAGACCGATGAGGGCCACAGTGGGTGTAATGGTCAGTGGCCCGATGTACCTCAGTAGAGCCCCAGGCAGGCCAAGGAGGCCAATGACCACTTCTATCAATGACGACATGATGATAGCTCCCTGGATCTGAAATCAGAGAGGACACTCAGGTCACCTGTAACCACAACTGGTGCGACGGCTGAGAGAAGCCTGGGATCATTAAAACACAACTTCTCTGAAGCCTAGCAAGGGAGTGTGGGCGCGAGTCAACTGTAGAAATGGACAATGAGCACAAAGTGGACTCACTTTTTCCACTGAGAAGTGAGGCAGGCAAAATCTGCACTTCTTATTTGAGAACTACATACAAGAGAGGCAGGCTACAGAGGTAGCTCAGCAGTTAAGGTACTTGCCTGCAAAACCTAAGGACCCAGGTTTGATTCCCCAATACCTATGTAAAGCAAGATGCACAAAGTGGTGCGAGCATCTGGAGTTCCTTTGCAGTGGCTAGAGGCCCTCGCATGCCCATTCATTCTCTCTGTCTCTCTCTCTCTCTTTTTTTTTTTTGGTTTTTCGAGGTAGGGTCTCACTCTAGCCCAGGCTGACCTGGAATTCACTATGTAGTCTCAGGGTGGCCTTGAACTCACAGTGATCCTCCTACCTCTGCCTCCCAAGTGCTGGGATTAAAGGCATGCACCACCACGCCCGGCCATTCTCTCTCTTTCTCCTCTGTCTGCCTCTTTCTATTTCTCTCTCTCGTGCACGTGTGTACAAATGAATAAATAATATTTTTTAACAAAATGTAAGGGCTGGGAGATTGCTTAATGGTTAAAGGCAAGAATTTGCTTGCAAAGCCTGCCAGCCTGGGTTCAATTCCTCAATACCCACATAAAGCCAGATGCACAAAATGGCACATATGTTTGGAGTTTGTTTGTAGTGGCCAAAGGTTCTTGCCAGCTGATATTCTCTCCCTCCCCAACCTTTCTCTCTCCCTAAAATAAAAACATGCAATATAAACAACCAAAGAAGCACATTTCCAGAACAGCCTTACAGGAACATTTGAGTACAGAGACTGTAAGGAGTGAGCCCCTGGAGAACTCTTACAAGACAGAGTCGCTGACAATTCTAGATGAAGACTCTCCATGCAGGACGGCCAGATCTGTACCAGGTCATCCCATGGGAACGACCTGAACACACAGATCCTGATCAACCCTGTTCATGCTGGGGGCTTTCCAAATGTACTTTGGTAAGCAAATATCCTTAGGCTTTTCAACACAGAGGTGTGACTGTCAATTTAATTGGCCTGAGATGTCTGAATTAGGAAAACCTGCCTCTGGGGGGTGTCCATGGTGGTGTTTCCAGGGTCAGAAGGGCATGATGGCCCCTAATATGCTGGAATATTGGGAGGTGGAGCCCTGGAGGAAGAAGGTCTGTGGGGATGTGTCTTTGCACTGTCCCTTTCCTGGTTTCGTTTGCTCTGCTGCCTGACAGCTCTGTTCCACGCGACCTCCCCTCTAGGATGGACAAATATGAGTGTGAGCTAAACAAATCTTTCCTATATTTAGGCTGTTAATGTCAGGCACTCTATCCATCATCACACTGAGAAAGCTGATTCAATAGGCAAACCCGAGGCTAGCAGGCCATGTCTGCTGCCGGCCAGTAAGAAGCCTTGTGGCTCCTCTGACTGAGCCATGTCTCAGCTGGTTAAACTGGAGGATGTGCGTGAACAGGTGTGGGGTCTGCTGGAGGAAAGGAACGACGGTGGTGACACAAGTCACTCAATGAGATTCCGTGAACATGGACATCAACAAGAAGGACTTAGGGAGAAGCACCTCCGCTTTCTTGGACACAGCTGGCATGGAAGCTGAGAAGAAAGACCAAAAAGCCGAAGCCCGTGCCGAGCGCTTACCTCTCGGATCCGGGGATACCAGATGTGTTCCGTGTGCAGCAGCTCTGCTGTTCCATTGACAACTGAAATATCTTAAAAACAAACAAACAAACAAACAAAAGTTTTCTTAGAGTGACACTAATGTTTCTTAGCCCATATTCATTGTACCCTTTAAAAATTTCTTCCCTGCTTTAAATATATTTGTGTAATTATTCAACCCACAACAGTAGGACTGATCATACTGAAAGGCAGAGTCCCAAGGTTAATTTAAGCAAATGTACTGCTGGACAGAACGCCCAGCGTGTCAAAGCTGACTAAAGTGGTGTTACCTGTTACTAATAACAGCCTCACACAGAAAACCGCCTCTAGCAAGCAGCTAGCTGGAATGCCTGACAGCAACGCTACTGGACTACATAGAAAACCCTAGATAAAACGGTATTTTCTGGTCCCCTAAATCAAAATTAACGGTCGAGAGTGCCAACAGGTCTGACTGACTTTCTCAAATTCCCTATCTCTTCCTCACCTCATCAGGTTCCTTAAGGATCTTTTCAATCACTGAGGAAGGGCATGAAAATCGTTTTGCAGAAACCACAGTAGCCAGATCCTTAAAGGCAAAGACATTTCAAAGAAGGGAAGCTCACACAGCAAGAGAGATTATGGTGGGTCATAATCCAATGGAAGAGAGGCAGGAAAATAGCACAAATAGTTTTCCATTCCATTCCCATATTTACCAATCTCATTATCACACAGAAATGAGGTCATTTCTGGTCCTTCTTTGCTCTAGGGCTGGGGATGAATAAGTGGATAAAAGAGAGACAGGCACGATCCGGGGACTGGAGCATTCTAAGCTGTATGGGCTGGTGTGTCATTGCAGGAGCGAGCACTGGGTGCAGCCTGTCCAGGCCTCCCTGTCTCCACCTGCATGAAAGGCCCCCAATGACGTATGTGGAAATAACTGCAATTACCTGTGGTGTTACATTTCCATTTATCTAAAGACAGGATGGCTCGAGCAGGGGCCAAAAATGCAAAAGCACTGGCCTGAAACAGGGGTAACCTAAAAGAAACGAGACCAAAACCATGATCACGGCATCGGGAACTACCGAGGTAGTTCACTATTTGACAGCTTAACAGTCTTTTCCACAGACACACAGCACATGAGTAAATGCAGGCACACCTGGAAGAAAGAACCCGGTCCGTAAAGAGCTTCTATGGCACACAGCCAGGGCCACTAGCTTCTTCATCCTCCCCTCCTGCTGCTCCAGGGAGACCCCTGCGGTCAATGTTAACAGCCCAACACCAACCCTGGCTGTGGCCTCCTTTCCCCTTAGGGTGGAGGCCACTGGGGACATTGGCTTGCTCATTCCTACTGAATGTGCGAACTCTCTAATAAACATGGAGAGCATCTGCTGTCCCGCTTCCTTGTCCTTTTAAATCCTTATTGTTCACCACAGGAAAAAACTCTCCCTTCTGTCATCCCATTTTGCCAGTTCAAAACCACCTTAGTGACAAAAGGTAAGTATGAAAATTAGATTAGTGATGCATGGAGGAACTGCAAATTATAAAATGACAGTAAATGTAAACATTCTGCTTGATCATATAAAAATATTTAAAAGTGTTAAACACATTTTAAAGAGTTGAGAAAACTGGCGCACACCCCATTAAAGTTCCTGCCCACATCCTCAAATTAAATGCAGAGATGTTTGAATGTCATCAATTATATTTCAAAGAAAAAAAATTATATTTCAAATAATTCATATTAAATGAATAATTCAGTTCTCAAATTATAACAACTTTGCTATTTTTATTGAAAAGGTGCAACAATTCAGCTGTGCTGTACAGGAGCGGTACTCTGCCCCAGGACTTAACCACTATTTTTCACATTATCTGAGAGTAAAATATAAAATGGCTCCTACACTCTGCAGAGCTGGGACTGCCAAAACTGTGAATCCTCAAATATCCACGCCAGCCTTGCCCACGGCCTGGCCAGTAAGACAAGAACCCAGAACCCTCCCCTCTGGAGCTGCGTGACGGTGAGGGACAGAGTCAAGGTTGGCTCTGGACTCCATCGGAGAGTGAGATCAGTGTAGGTTAACAAATATACACAATTCTGGATTACCTAGATTCTATTTTTAGTAGTCTCCCAGTCACTCGCTCCCATAGTGCATCTTGTTTTGGGAGTCCAAAAGTACGGGATCCGGTGCCTATCGCCCTGAGAGTCAAGGTTGGCTCCGGACTCCACTCCTCTAACACCTTTGAGGGTTATTTAGCATTTTATGGCTTAGGCAGGGCAAAAGGCCCTAAGAACCGGACTCACAGTCCAGGACCAGGGTTTCTCTGAGTGACACCAGAAAGTCTCCTGAGATGGGTTGCCTAGGCTAGCCTCACGTTCTCACTGGTTAGCCTGACACATACCGCACAGGCTGCTAATATCAGTGGTCACTGTGGGCTCTTTAACTATTGCCACAAACCAGTAATCTGACCAAAATGTTCTCAAGGAGAGTAAGCACTCTGTGAACAATTCAACAGGAGCGTCCCTGGATCAGCTGGCAGAGCTGATTTTCCAGAGTCCAAACTTGACCCTGGGCAGCATGAAGCTGGTCAGTACTTCTCCCTGCACCCCCAGGACGGCTCCTGCCTCAGACTCCGGGTGGTGGCACCACCCTGCATCTTAACCGTCACTTCTAGATTAGACTGAGCCTGAAGACCCCTGTGTTGGGTGAAGGGATTCATCATTTTCTCACACGGTAAGCATTCCTTGGGTATCTGCTTGATATAGGCACAATTAAAAGCAGATACAATGGGAAAACTACCTGGGCTGTTGAGGGGCTTCAGTCGTGTGAAGGACACAGCAGTCATGCTCTCCTATGAGAACAGAGTGTGGATGGTGTGAGATGCTTGTCTTAAAGAACAAGCAGCGCTTCCTAACATCTATAATGCAGTAAGTACGAGGACTCCGGGAAGAGAAGAGGGGTGTAAACAGAGAGCCTCATGATGGACCCCAAAGACCCTATGTACTTCCTGTAGGCAAAAATCCCGGCTCGGAAGGATCACGGAGGGAGCTGGGAGGGGTAGCCATCACCTAGAAGCTATTCTCAGTCTTGATAGCACAGTGGCTGTGCATGGCCTAGGTGTACAGGTGCAGCCCTGGCCCATCAACTCCCACATCCACCGGGGCAGCTCAGGTTC
This sequence comes from Zapus hudsonius, assembly GCA_004024765.1. Taxonomy (NCBI): domain Eukaryota; kingdom Metazoa; phylum Chordata; class Mammalia; order Rodentia; family Dipodidae; genus Zapus; species Zapus hudsonius. Next base: position 18,951 of record PVHP010014011.1, on the reverse strand, counting down.
AAGGCCTTAGCTAACTGGCTCCCTTCTGCAGTGGCCTGCCCATCCAACTCTGAGGCTGAGAGAAGGAAGCCAGCCCGCCATCTTATTCCTAGGACTTATAAATACTTAACAAATTAAAGATTTTCCTCACAAATGTGCTTTGAAAGCAATTTTATTATTAGACTAGAAAGAAGAGGTTAAGCGGTCCTAATATATTTATTTTAACCGTTTAATTGGGAGATGGCATTGCTGGGATTAGGAATACTCAGTAGAGCCAAGCATGGTGGTGCATGCCTTTAATCCCAGCACTCAGGAGGCTGGGGTCAGAAGATCACCATGAGTTTGAGGCCAGCCTAGACTACAGAGTAAGTTCCCAGTCAGTATGAACTACATGAGACCCTGCTTCAAACAAAATGAATAAATTCTTAAAAGCACCCGGTAGAGAAGGCAGAGAGGAAATATACATGAATTCCATAATAAAGCCAGATACAGATCCTCCTATAGCACCACCGGAAGTCTTCAAAAGATACACGAGGCCCTTGGTACTACAGAAAATGTTTGCCTAAAAATGAGCTGTTGAATGTCACTGTATAAAACAAAAACAAAATTCATGACTAGGAAATAGTCCTCGACATACCACAACAACCACATGTACGTCAGCGCCTTTCATTTCCAAATGAACAATGACTTAAGTCTAGACTACAGGACAATTTTACAGCAAAAACCCCAAGAGACTGAGGAGCTACAGTTTCACCACGGAATCAACTGACCCCCAGAAGTATATGAGTGCCTTAAAAAAAATGTGCAAAAGCTTTTGGGAGTAATGCTTTGCTAATATTTATTCTAAAAATAGTCAGCTGAGCTGTTGGGAAGAAGCATATCCAGAATACTTTACCCAAACACCTCAGCAGACATCACACCCAAGAATGTAACAATAATTAAGAATGCAATCTAATATGCAGGTATACTTAAATTTTAATTGTTTCCGAAGTATAACTCTCCTTTGCACCCAGTTCAACCCAAGATCCCAAGTCATGTGTTGTATTTAGGAGAGGCTAATCATTTTTGGGCAAGGCTGCTCATTTAAGGTAGGGACCACTCTAACTCAACGTGAAAAGCATGTGTTCCCACTAATAATTAAAAATCTGTAGGGTGATTCTTAGAGTGTAACTAATACCATTAGCTTTACGTTACAGGATTAAATATTATTTCAGGCCAATAATTAATTCATCAGAGAAAGCCTCTTTCTATGTACCTCAGATGGGCCCAAGCTTCATGAGTGCTGGGATTACAGGCAAGCCCAGACTGAGCTTTCCAAGTACACTTGTTATATAAAGTTCTTCTGTAAAGGAAAGCTTTCCTATTTGTCAAATTTGGTCTGCTTCCTTCTTTCTCTTTTTTGAACATCATTGTAGACACATGGATTTCTTTTTTTCCTCCTTTTGTAAATATTTATTATTTATTTGAGACAGAGAGAAAGAATGAGTATTGGTACATCAGGCCTCTTGCCACTGTAAGCAAACTCCAGGTTATGAGCCACTCTATGCATTTGGATTTGCGTGGACACTGGGGAATCAAACCCCACGTTGCAGATTTCAAAAGAAAGAAATGAAAGACGCTTCCCTCCCTCTTTCCCTCCTAGTATTTGGTGCCCAGCTGTCCTCTGACTCCTGTGCCAATCACCTGCCTGGATGGAGGCTACGAAGGCAAGAAGCAAGGAGAGTGGAGGGATGAGGAAGAGGACAGGGCACGGGACAGACAAGCGAGACCTGACAGTCAAACCAAAGAGGTGCAGAGAGCAAAGGTCAAGTGGAACTGAGCCGTCTCCTAGTCCCTGGCACTTCAAAATGAGAAACAAACAGAGAAAGAATGGGGATGGCCGCCAGAATCAGAGAGCTGAAAAGCAACTCCAGGTAGCCCAGCCAATAGTGATGCCACAGTAAACATGTGACTGGTTCAGAAGTGGCTGACAGAGATTTGGCTCAAACACCACTGAGCACCACTGGAGATTCTGTGATAGATTCTGGAGTCAGAGGTCAAGGGACACACCTGCTCCCGCTAACATTCATCACTGACACGCCACTCCCCTGGGCTGCATCCTCGCTGCCTCACCATCCACCTGTGCCTCCTCCCTCCCGGCTCAGTGCACAGGCTTGCATCATGACCCTAACACTTTAAGACGGTTTTACACTGGAGGGAGGAGCTCGGAGAGACTAGCTAGCTGGGCTGTACGAGAGAGAGCCAGAGCACTAAACCCCAAGCCCTGATGAGGCGGAGAATGAGGCTTTCCAAGGTCATCCCCTCTCGGTTTGCACTACAACTAGTTTCAATGTACTATTTTAAATTCTTTTTTAGTGAGGTAGATGGGGATTCTTATTTGGTGGGGAGACCTCTACAACCTGCTATTATTATGTGCCCACCTGACATGGCATGACATCACCTACATAGAAATTTTGGCAAAAATATTCACCCTGAATCTTCCATGCCTCTGGCTCTGTCTTACAGCCTAGAAGCCCCGTGAGGACCGACCAGAAGGCTCACTCTTAGACGAAACAGTGTGAGAGGAGAAGGATGGGATGTCTATCGGACTGTGGTTTGGGAGACAGAGAGAGGGGACGACGAGAATGATGTTTTAGGGAAAACTGGGGAAATTAAATGTGGACTTCCTATTAGATGATAGGATGGAATAACTTTCATTTTCAACAAATTGATAAAATTATGTTGGTTACACAGGACAACATTATTCCTAGGACAGTATTTGGGTAGTTGCGGTGATATATCTGTAACTTTATTTTCAAGTGGTTCACAAAAACAAAACTAACAATGGGATCCGCACACAGAGCCTGTAGGAAGAAATTCCAATCTCAACCTCCCTGGTCTATGTTCTATGAACAGTTATAAGTTCAAAGTCCCCAGATTTAAAACCTATATGGTACCCTGGATGCAGTGGGTCCAGCACATCAACAAGGTACCCCACAGGCAGTCAAGCTAGTTAAGATCAGATCAGGCACCTAAACCAGCTTGGGTGTCTGGCCATGAAGAGCCCTTGGGAGCTCCAACCTGTAGTCTTTTCTATTGCTGGAGAGGACAGAGTGAGTGAGGTGCATGGAGTGGAGAGTCCTCCAAAAGCAGTAGGGAAAGTCTGTGAGGCAAGGGTTTCAGAGGAACCCTCAATCCACACAAACTCAGGGTGTCAAGGGCAGAGCTGGTGGCCTATGGACATGACTACCATGAGCTGATTGGCTCTAAGGTTAGGTAGATTCTACCTGTCCCCAACCTCTCAGGAGATTTTAAAAGGCTTGGTACTAATTCCCAGAACAAGCCCAGGGGGGAACTGGAATTGAAAGCAAAAATCATTAGGATGCAAAACTATTAAAACTCATGTCAAGGGAACAGCAATGATGCTGAGAGCAAAGCTCAAGGTTATGTCCAAAGAAGAGGAAGAACGCAGGCCTGGGAGGGAGAAGAGGCAGGTGTCCAGAGTAAACTTCAAGGGCATAGCCAAAGGAGAAGAGGAAGGACACAGGTATGGGCAGGCAGAAGGAGAAGAGGCAGGTGTCAAGTTCAAGGACTTGGCCAAAGGATAAGAGGAAGGATCCAAGTGTGGGAGGCAAAGGGAGAAGAAGCAGGTGTCCAGAGTAAAGTTCAAGGGCATGGCCAAGAGAAGAGGAAGGATGCAGGTGCAGGCAGGCAGGAGAAGAGGCAGGTGTCCAACAAACAGAGGCTTTGGGAAACAAAAAGGCCATTCAAGTCCCGCTAGTGAGCTGAAATCCACAGCCTCAGCTACAAATGATAGTCCTCTCTGAAAACAAAGACACTTTGGTACAAGAGAGACAGCAAAGTAAGGTGGAGGCATCCAGCAGACACTGTATCACACATTTCCAACAACCCTGGCCGGTGGGTCAGCTTAGGGACAGCATGTACCCAGAGCCATGGCATCTTGTGCTTGGGTTTTGATCTGAGAAGGAAGACATGCTTCGTTACCTTGGTTACACCATCAATTCCAGACATCTCTCAACCGCAGAGCCACCGCCTCCTTGCCCCACTCTGACTCCTCCACCCTTCCGAGGCAAGGTCCCCATACCTGAGATGCCTATGTGATAGAAGCATGCGGCACACACACGTACACGCACGCGCACACACACAATGCAGAGAACCACCTTGGAGTAGGAATCATCTGCCATTCTTAGAAATCACGAATCCTAAATATGAAAACCTTTTTTCTGCTACTCTAAGCCTGAGGAAATATGTAATCAATTCCAAAGTCAGACCAAGTGCATAGATCACCTGCAATCCTCTAGCTGAGACACGTGAATAAACACCCCCTCTTGGCTCCACCTCCACCTCCCTCACACATCGTTCCTCCTTTGTGTCTCCTGTGTGCCAACTGCCTTATCTATTTGATCCTGTTTAGAGCAGGAAATTTTTAAATGCCTATTAAAATGATAATTCATAGCATCTGATGATAATTCATAGCCTTACCAAAAGAGACATCTATCTTAGCTAATGCCCTACAACTTCTGAAAATATGCTGGGAAGCTTATAATAATCTACAAAGTAAAATAATGGTAACCACAGGACACCTTAGGCAAAGCTTCCTCTCATTTCCCGAGGAAGCAGCTGGAGAGGCCGTGTGTCTGAGGCAGGTCCTTCTACCTTCTCCTTTGCCACGTACTGTAAGATGGAGCCTTTGAGTTATCATCCCCAAGGCCAGCAGAGGTTCCTGCGCCAGGCCATGACTTCCTGGCTGTGCCCCCACCTCTCCCAGGATGGAAGATGTTGCCCCATCCTCCTTGGCAGGAGCCTCTGGAGTGTCTAGGAGTTGTCTCTACCATGACTCCTTGTATATGTGTATGACATGCTGGAGCACCCATGTGGAGGTCAAAGGACAGCCTTAATGTGTCCATCCTCCTTCTTTGAGGCAGGGTCTCTCCTGTTCTTGCTCCTGTGAACATCAGTCTCTCTGGCCCATGGGCTTCCCTAGCAGATCAACAGCATCCTGATGAGACCTTCCCCTCTGCTCAGCAAGGTGGCTGCAGGTTGTCTAGCAGGATCTGGGGGATCCAAGAACCCCAGAAGCTGCCAGTTCCGTGGCCTCTGGGACACTAGGGACACTAGCAGACCTGCACATAAGCTGCCACTGGTCTTCCCATAGCACTACTGCAACCAGACACTCCACAGTGCAGTGTCCCCTACTGAAGGCCCTGAGGACACTGGGATGTCAGCATGCAAGCCACGGCTCTCGAGCAGCCTTCTGAGCCGACCTCCTGGCTGCTGCGCAGCAGAGAAAAACATCTTGTTCTGGCAGAGCAAGAGACAACCAGACACACAGACTTACTTTGAGGACAACCTACCAGAGCGGGTCAACCCCATCACAGCAGAATCCGGCAAAGTAAGAGGCTGCACTATAAGGAGGGCTGATGATGAGAGGAAGGGGCAAGCTTGCAGGAAGAGCTTAGAAAAGTTTGCTTCTCATCCATCCTGGGCCAGCTTCACACCAGCACCAAGGCAGCGGGTGCAAGGGTGACCATGCCCACGCACCAGCCTCCAGAAGGGTAGCAGGAGGACAGAGAAGCACAAAGGGCAGGGAGGAATAAGAGCCATGTTAGAACAACGAATGCAAGAAAACATAAAAGCCAAGTGCTGGAAGTAGGGGAAAACAACAGAGGCTTCCAGAAGGGAAAAACAAGTGAAATGGAAGATACGCAGGTGTACTGCGTGAGCAGAGATGGTGAGAGGCAGGGCTCAGGGGCAGGGCTGGAAACAGAGGGAGAAGGGCAGCAGCAAGGGGCAAGCTGGGTACTAGGCACTCCTCAGATTAAACGAGGAGTGAAAACACAGCTTGGCCAGCCAAGGAAGAGGCCGAAGGCAGAAAGCCAGCAGGGCATGTGCAAAGGGACACAGACAGAGCAGGAGGTACCAATGGGAACCTGGTAGGAGAGTCAGGGTCTGAATTACAGGAAAGCACGGGGAGGCATACTAAAGATCGGCTGTGCCTTGCCTACTGAGAAGAGAAAAACCGAGGTTCCAGAGAGCACATCTGGGAGGGGTAGTGCCCTTCACAAGAGAAGAGTTACAAGCAAGGATGGAGTGGAGACAGACCAAAGCCAACAGGACACACCTGACTCCAGCTGGTCTGTCCAGCAGCCCTGGTAAACGGCCTGGCTCGGTGCCCAACGTTACCAGCATCCCAATCTCACCTGCATCCAAATGTTGTCTGCAGCAGGGTTGTGATCCCCACACAGAAGAAAATGGTCCCGATGAGCTGGCTGGTGGCCCACTGGTCATAGCCCACACACATGGCATCAGCCAGCAGAAAGGGCACTGCAATCGTGCCACTGAAGCATGTCAGGTAGTGCTGTGGGCGAGGAGAGACAGAAAGAGTAAATGCTCCCTTGTTTCTGGCTTTGCCCTAACTTTCCTCCCCTGGCGTCTTCAAGACACAGGCCACAGAAGAATGTGTCTCGGTCGTATCTTATGTCAAATGACATTGTGTGCGCATGGGCAGGTGCGGACATACAGGCATGTTTGTGCCATGGCACAAGTGGAGGCCAGAGGGCAAGCTTCAGATCAGTCTTTGCCTTCTACTTTGAGGCAGGGTGTCTCTCCTTCTGGCTCCTGTTCACGGCTGCACCTGGAGCAAGCTCAGGTCTGCACCCCCCATTTCACTCGGAGCTGGGATTCGGGGATTACGGAAAGCAACCCTAGCTCCACAGCCTCCAGCTTCGATGGTGTGCTGTGTGTTTTCTTTTGATCTGTCTTATTTTGTTTTAGGGAAGGTCTCAAGGTAGCCCAGGCTGACATGGAATTCACTCGGTAGCTCCAGGCCAGCCTTGAACTGACAGCAATCCCCCTGCCTCTGCCTCCCAGGCATGCACCACCATCGTAGGCACTTCCAGTATTTTCCATGGGGTCTGGGAAATCAAACTCAGGGACTCAGGCAAGTGCTTCATCCAGCCTCTGAGGCATCTCCCCCCAGCCGACAGACTACAGTTTTCCACTGTTTCAATTACCCTCTCATATTACTGGAGGAGAGGGTGATTACTGACATGAATTTCTGCCAGCATAAGGCAAGTTCTCAACATAAACATATGTATTTCTATTAGAGATGTTTGTGGGGTTTTTTCCCCTCCCTATACTGTTCTCCATTGCTACAGACATTGGCCCTTCGCCTCTGCTGACCATTGTTCAATCTTAAAACAGGCCCTACCCATGCTGCATTTGAACTGTAGAATCTGGAATGGTTTTATTCATGTTCTACTGAGACAGAATCTCACTTTGTAGCCCAGCCTGGGCCCAAACTGATTGTCCTGCCTCAGCCTCTTGAGTTCAGGATTGTAGGAATGAATGAACCACAGCTGATGAGCTAGTGTAGTGCATTTACATGCCTAAGATAATTAGTCTACAGCCTTCTTTTGTTTGCCTCTAATCCTCTGGGGTCATGGAATTAAGCCCCTGGCAGATGGTACTTTGGATCTTGTTCTGTTGTCTGGCACTGGTGGGCAAACACGCATCTGTTTAGTCAGGGCAGGGGAAAAGATGCGGTGACTGTACAAATCCTCCAGAATCATGCCCCCTTCCTCACTGTTGTGGTCTTGACAAGGTGGTCCTAAGCACTTTAGGATTCACTTCCTTCCTCCACGTCTCTAGTTCTTATTTCTGTGCTGTGGATTTCTTCCTTCATCTCTCCCACAGTATCGCATTTCTGCACAAGTTATAGAAACATGCCTGCTGCTTAAAATTATAGGTGTGTCCTTGGGTGGGTTCAGAACATTCCTGTTCAGGACTTCTTATGGGAGCTCACAGTCTGTGTATTTTGTGGTGTCAAGAAGAACAGGGAGGGACTGGAGAGATGGCTCAGTGGTTAAGGGCACTCTTGCTTGCAACCCCTGATGGCCCAGGTTTGATTCCCCAGTAGCCACATAAAGCCAGATGCACAGAGCGGCACATGCATTTGGAGTTTGTTTGCAGTGGCTGGAGGCCTAGGATGCCCATTCTCTCTGAGAGATGTCTCAGCCTTTAGGCACGAGACTGGAATTAGCTCCCTAGGAACCACATGGAAATGCTGGTGTGAAGCTGGGCTCGGTGCACAGGCCTTTAGTCCCAGCATTGAGAAGGAGGAGATATGAGAATCCCAGTATGTTCCAGGCTAGCCTGGACAACAGAGTGAGTTCCAGGTCAGCCTGGGCTAGAGTAAGGCTCTACTTCAAAAAACCAAAAATAAAATAGCTTTAACCAAAGAAAATAATTTGCTTGGCATGGTGGCACTTTGGGGACAAAGGTAGGAGAATCACTGTGAGTTCAAGGCCAGCCTGGGACTAAAGTGAGACCCTACCTGGAAAAACTAAATAAAGTATTATTATTATTATTACTACTATTATTATTGTTGCTGTTGCTGGAGAGATGGCTTAGCAGTTAAAGGTGCTTGCTTGCAAAGTTAGCTAGCCTGGGTTCAATTCCCCAGCACCCATATAAAGCCAAATGCAAAAAAGGAGGCAAGCATCTGGTGTTCAGCTGTCATGGCAAGAAACCCTGGTGTGCCCACACACACACGATTATATTAAAATGTCTTTAAAATGCTGGGTGAGGCAACTTGCACTTGTAACCCCAGCACAAGTGCAAGTTGGGGAGGCAGAGATAGTCTAGCTTAATTGGTGATCTCCAAGCCAAAGAAAAACCCTGTCTTAAAAAAACAAACAAACAAAAAAACAGTGGAAGGCCTTCCTGACTGTCCAAAGGCCTCCACATGCACACAGGTGCACCACATGCATACCCACACACATACATAAATAAAAAATAATGACATGAAACTTAAGGAAGAACAGAGAGACAACTAGGCTGTTTACTCCTGTCTGACTACAGGAGATGTCCAGAAACATCGAGAATAGAAAGATTTCGAAGGCGTGCTTTTTCCTCCTGGTTCCTCCACCTGATTTTGCTAGACAGACACCACCCGTCCAGGCTCTGATGCCTGATGGGAGGAGTCCGAATAAGCAACCATGCGTCAGTGATCAGCAGGCACAAGCCAGCTCCAGGTGAACACTGTCTTAGCAACAAGATTGGAAAACCTCAGGGCAGCACAAACCAGAGCTGAGGGGAGAAGCCTGGAGACCCAGCCCCCAAACAGGGGCCAAGCTCAAACAAGAGAGTGGTTGGGGGCCAGGGACACCAGTGAGGACACAGGCTCCGGCCAGTTCCTTTTCTCCAAAAGCTACTTCAATTCTGTAGGAAGGAAGGGTGTTCAAGTGAGAGGAGGGAACGTTCCAAGGACGCCTTGTCCCTCAGCCCATCTGCCCTCCCCTCCTGAAAAGCTCTGGCATACAGTGACACATTTAAAATAAGGCTGGGGGGCCTGGAGAGATGACTCAGTGGTTAAGGCACTTTTAAAAGACCCTGATTCAATTCCCCAGTACCCACTTAAAGCCAGATGCACAAAGTGGCACATGTGTCTGGAGTTCATTTGCAGTGGCCAGAGGTATTGGTGTGCCCATCGTCTCTCTTTTCTGTATCTCTCTCTACTTGCAAATAAACAAATAAATGCCAGATGCACAAAGTGGTGCCTGCCTGTTTCTGGAGTTAGCTTGCAGTGGCAAGAGGCCCCTACCTGCTTGATCACTTGCTGGCTTCCTTCCTCTCTTTCTCCCCCTTGCAAATAAACAAAAACATATTAAAACTAATAAAAGACAAGGCCTTCCAGTTATATTCTGACGAAATGGGTGAGCTACATTTAATGGTAAAGTTTGCTGTCACACCTGAACTGTACAGAGTCCGGGGATAACAGCTCCGCTTTCATCCCTCTTCTGTATCCGCTAGTTCTACCATCAGCGTTTTCTTCCTTTTGTGTCACTTTAATTATTTATTCCCTGAATATTTCTTTCTTTTCTCAGTCCTAATCTTTCTATTGCTAATATGAAATCAATGGTAAAAATTCCTATTCAACTTTTTTCTTGGTATTTTTAAGATAGAGTCTCACTCTAGCTCACGCTGACCTGGAATTCAGTCTCAGGGTGTCCTCGAACTCACAGCGATCCTCCTACCTCTGCTTCCAGAGTGCTGGGACTAAAGGCGTGCAGCACCACGCCAGGCCCTATTCAACATTCTTAATGAGTCAAGTTATAATAATAAATGTCAGGAATTAAAAATCAAAATCAAATGTTTTGACAATAGACAATACAACCTGCCCAGGTGGTTATACAGTGTGGAGGAGCCATCTTACCTGCAACCCCAGGAATATGCACAGGTACCAGGGAGGAACGTCTTCTATGGTGTAAATCATGTCCGACCTCTGGGGGTCAAGACTGCCGGTGCTGTCCAGGGTCTCTGCAAGAGAGCTCTGGGGCAAGAGAGGGAAATCCAGTTTAGACAAAGCCCAGAGCCCACTACCTCGGAAAACACCTGCTCCTCACGCTGCCATCCTCCCTCCTATCGTTGTGAGACTTCCGGTGCAAGGCTCAAGTACACTTGCTCGGCTCAGTGAGACAAGCCTCAGAACTTGGGGTTCTGCCCCCCTTGGCATCAGCTTATCTCCGACAGTATTGAACTTGATCAGAGCTTCTCTCCACCCAAACAGGTCCTCCTACATGGACAGAGGTGCTCCCAGGTTGAGACCTCAAATGACACCCTGAGGGGAAGCACCCTTCATGGAATCTTCCCCACCCACCCACTCTCATCCCTGTAAGGGTCTTTGTACCTGATGATAATGTGTACACCCTCCTCAAAAACACTGCTCAAACAACAGCACTGAGTTAAAAAAGAAAATCTAAAGGCAGACACCACAATGACAAAATTTTTGTTTAAAAAAATTAAAAGAGTACACAGGGGAGATGCTCAATGGTTAACGCTTGACTACAAACCCTAACAACCCAGATTCAATTCCCCAGTGTCCACTTAAAGCCAGATGCACAAAGTGGCACATGCATCTGGAGTTAGTTTGTAGCAGCTGGAGGCCCTGTGTGTACATTCATATTCATATTCTCTCTCTGCTTGTAAATAAATAAATAAAAATATTTTAATGTATTTATTTGGGCCTACACGAATATTGCTCTCATAGCCAGCCTCAAAGCCAGTTCTAGGGAGATAATGACAGATACTGTGGTCACTCCAGCCTCATCAAAACAGATGCAGACTCCACAGAGAAACAACACTGAATCTTGCCACCGAGCAAGGCTCAGGGAACATTGCAGAAGAGGGAGCAGCAAGGTTGTAACAGCCACAGGGTGGAAATAGCCTGACTCCAGACTGACTGAGGTTATTGGTTCTCACAATGAATACCAAAAGCCCACCAGAAGACCCTTGGAAGAACTGGGGTAGGGCTGTAGGGGTCTAAGAGTACTACCCTTTTATAAAAAAATAATAAATAGTGAAAAAAATTAATTCAAGAGGGAATAACTAAGGGCTGAAGAGATGGCTCAGCAGTTAAGGCACTTGCCTCCAGTGCCTAAGGACCCAGGTTCAATTCCCCAGTACTCACATAAGCCTCTCTCTCTCTCTCTCTCTCTCTCTCTCTCTCTCTCTCTCTCTCTCTCTCTCTCTCTCTCTCTCTCTCCTTGAAAATGGATAAATCAAATATTTTTTAAAAAGAGGGAATAACTAGAAAGAAGAGAGGGTTCGGTGCAGAGTGAGAAGGATGACAGGATAAAGGGGGTAGAAGAGGATTATGTCCATTTTTATAGGAAGGTAGAAGTCTGAGGAGAACCTGAGAATACATAGTGAATTCCAGGTCAGCCTGGGCTAGAGTGAGACCATACCTTGAAGAGAGAGGGGGGGGGGAGAAGGAGGGAGAGAGAGAGGTGGAGAGAGGGAAAAGGAGAGGGAGGGGTATTTATAATATTACAGGCCATTGCCAAGACTCTTGGTGGCCCACCAGAACTAGATGGTAAGACCCTATTGCTAAAGACACCATATGCTTGGGCTGCTGGTCACTGAGGAATCAAGAGTCAAGCAGGAGCTGAGCTGGAAACTTCCTCCCTGTTGACTAGCTGTCAGAAAGCTGGATAGAGCCATGGTGCTTGCAGCCCTCTTAGGAGAGGGAAGACATCAATGGCGGTAAATAGCAGTGAACCCTGCAAGCCTTATGGCTGGCCAAACAGGCCAAATGTGCCAACTGATGCAACAGTGGTTATGTCTGTTATGGGGGAAACCAACCACTCTAATTGGACTGGAGGCCCTCTCCATGGGAAGAAAAGCATGCCTGGTACTGAAGACCTAGTCAAAAGCCATAGGGAGGTCATGAACCCTAGGGGAGTAACAACTGCTGTTGTCTGGCTAAATGCATATATTATACCACAAAACGGCCCTCTGAGCCATTTTTTATGTTTATGCCTATATAGTAATGGTACTCTCACTCTTGGCTAGAGAAGCTTCTCTTTTTCAGATGGCCGTGACCACTGGGATAACTCTAAAGACACCACAGTGCTGAGAAGTGACAGTGGAGTGTTCAGCACTGGGACATTTCTGTCACACTTCCCAAGGCTCAGGGAATATTGCAGAAGAGGTGGTGGAAACAACGTAAAAACCAAAAGGGGGGGTAGGACTAATTACAATGCAATCTTCCAGACACAAAATGGCCTTGATATTCCTGACCTCACAGTGTCTGACACTACCTACACATGACCTTCATAATAGGAGGAAAAGATGACTACATCAAAGTAGAAAAGAGGCTAACTGGAAAGAAGAAGGGATTCAATAGAGGGGGGATTTGAGAGGAAGAGAATAGAGGTAGGGTCAGAATTATCATGGTTTATTGTCTATACTTATGGAAGCTGTTATATAAAAATGGGCCTGGGGATGACTCAGGGGTTGAGGCACTTGCCTGCAAAGTCTGACAACCCAGCTCAATTCCCCAGTGGTGCATACATCTGGAGTTTCTTTGCAGCAGTGGGAGGCCCTGGCATTCTCATTTTGTGTCTGTCTCTCTATGTATGTATGTATCTCTCTCTCTCTGTTTACAAATAAATATTTTTTAAGTTTAAAAAAGGTGTTTATAGCTTAGGTAGCAATTTTTGACCCTTTTTCCCTCATGATTAACTAACAAAGATTTTTTTATTAAAATATTTTTATTTATTTATTTGAGAGAGGCAGAGAGAGAATGGGCGCACCAGGGCCTCCAGCCACTGCAAATGAACTCCAGACACATGCACCCTCTTGTGCATCTGGCTTTATATGGGCACTGGGGAATTGAACTCAGGTCCTTCTGCATTGCAGAAAGATGCCTTAACACTAAGCCATCTCTTCAGCCCAACAAAGATTTTTTTTTTATTTCTTAATTTTAATATAGATTTTTATAATGCTAAGTGTTGCATGATTTTTAAGGCCCAAACCACCAAAATAGATTCAGGTCACAGCATAGATGGGCAGGCCTCCTTCACATCACTAAATGAGTGTACCAGAGCTCAAGAGAAGACTCAAGGAATTCTGTGTTACCCTGCAATGCCTTATTTCTGAAAATGCAAGCAATTTATTACACTTCTTAGAATATGAAGAGTGTATTTTTTTTTCAAAAATTATAACCTGGCAAACTGGCCAACAGAAAACAAAATTCAACTGTGTTCCACAAAGTAGATAAAGACAGCATTTTGACTCTGTCCCAGTGAGCTCCTGTGCCATGAATATGGTCCACAGAAAGATGTACGTCACTGTTTTCTTTCTGGCTGGCAACAGAAGCTTGAACACAAAAGGCCATACAGTTCTGCCTCATCTTCCACAGACTAAAGGTTAAAGTTTGATGGAAATTGACATTTGATTCAAATGCAACCAAATCTGACCTTTCAAAGAGAACATTTTCTTCTAGTCCGACAACAGATGTTGGCAGATGTGTCGTGCTGAATGGGTTAAAACAGTAGTAGTGTCCGGCCATTGAAAACTTGAAAAGGCAGAGAAAGTGCAACATATGTGTGAGACACCCTGCCACCTCTTCAAGGGAAGGCCTGGCCATTTCTGGCACCGGGGAGATAACCTCTGGGCTCGGTTTCTTTTCCTTTGCCTTTCACTCTCCTCCCACCCTGCCTTCTACCTTCTGAAGCCCTGGGCACACTAACATTATGACGCATGGTGAGGTCTTTGGGCCGCATGCTATCGGCCTGTTGCCCACCGGAGAAGCTAGAAACTAAAGCTAGCTGCCCAAGGTAGCCAGCCAAACCTGTGAGGCTAATTCCAACGGAAACTGCACACCAAGGCTCAGGTGAGCTTCTCTGGTTGGGAACACCTTTTTCAATGGCTGATTTCAATCCTGTATCTCCCCACAAACAACTATGATGATAACATCTTGACTGAATGTGACTCCTAGAAAAATACCTGGGCTCAGGTTGAGAAACCCTGAAGTGAAGTGGCCATTTTCTAAATGTAACACAACCATAGATATTTCTCAGCACACAGTTTCACACCATCATTCTTTTCTACTATCTTACAGTTGCTGCTGACAAAGGAAAAATATTCTCCTCCCCTTATTTCTACAGTTAGATTGATCACACATGAAAGGCTTGTCTCAAGGGTGACACTACTAGAAGATACATGGACCTTTAGGACACAGGACCTCACAGCTGCGTGGCGCATAACTGTAATCTCAGGACACTGGGGCAGGAGGACTGGGAGTTTGAGGTTAGCCTGGGCTACATACAGATCTAGACCTGGGACAGATCAAGACACTGGGAGTACCCTCGACAGGGATTTTAAGAACCTGCTTATTCTTCCTTCTTCTTCCTAACTCAAGATTGAATACTTTCTCTTAGGCATATCTCTGCCATGGTGGCTACCCTTAACAACAGCCCATTGGAGCTGACTGACCTTGAACATAAACCACCAAATCTACTGAGTCAAAACAGACCTCTACCTCATTAAAAGTAGCTTTCGTCAGGTATTTCATTACTGTGATACAAAATTCAAAAGTATAAAATGTAGTGCTCCAAATTTTATTTTACACTAAACAGGCACAATGCTAAGAGGTGTTTGTGTGTGTGTGTGTGTGTGTGTGTGTGTGTGTGTGTGTGTGTGTGCAACACAATTCATTCAATCCTCACAACTACTAAAAAAAGAATTCGCTCATAAGCTGAGAGTCAGATGCTTGGGGTTTGGAATAAGTGCTGGTTGGGCACCTGAACATCTGAAGTCCAAGATGTTTCAGAATCTGCAAGTTCTTGAGTATCATGTTAGCACTTGAACAGTTTTGGATTTCAGATATCCACCTGAAGTGTGCTTAAGTTGTACTGTTATTCCTCTTTTAGACACAAAGCTGAAGTCCAGAGAGCTGCGGTCATCTGAGTCACACATATACCTGGACCTTACTTCAGGCCTTCAAGCTCTTGTTTCCTCTCTCTGGCATTCTGGCTGAGACATCTAAGGACCCACGTGAGGGTCTCACCTTACCTGCGTGTAGACAATTAAAACCTAGAGATTCCGCTCCTGTTCCCATGCCCATGCAAGCAGACTGGCAGCCCCTGCATCATACAAGAAGACAGGCAAAAAGCCCAGATCTGGCCCCTGCCGGGCAGGCTCAGGCAGCAGTGACTGACGACAAGCACCTTGTCTGCGATGCCATTCTCTGTAGTGTAGATGGCCATGAGCTCAGAGTCCTCGTTGTCCTGCTCACTGGATGTGGCCCCACCGTTGATCACCACCTGAGGAGAAATGCACCGTTAAGAGGCAGCTTTAGCCCTCACCCCTCCAAGCGTAAAATCGTGTGGTTTTTACCCACCAATAAGCCTTCCATAATTATTGTTAGAGCCCTAAACTAAACTTTCATATATAGTAACAAAGTTCGTTTTCTCAAATGAAACTCCTGACAGGTGCAGGCTACAGCGGCGAGCGAGCACTGCGTATTCCCAATGGACAGGCATGCCGTAGACCACTAGGGAAGACCAGAAATGAAACACTGCAGAGAAACCTGTAGCTGGGGACTCAGGGTCCTCCAGGGGAAGGGAGCTGGCTGAGACCCATCCACTTGCCAGCAGCTTCTACAGGGGCTGCCCTGGAAAGAGGGAAAGCTCTCGTCGGAGGAACTGCAGCCCCCGATTGACTAATATGTTGGGATTCTAAAAAAAAAACAACACTTCTCACTGCAATTAAGTATCCAGCTGGTGTGTGTGTGAACCTACTCCTGTCACTAGGAGGTAGGGATGGAAGCGACTGGTTTATGCCATAAAATCTAGTTTAGGGACTCCCCAGGTTTAGGACAAAACCCACGATGGGATGAATTCACAGGAGACCCCAGCACGCTGTGCCCACCACTGACAGGCATCTCGATCACACCCTCCCAAGGTCAGGAACCATCAAGGAAGAGGTGGTGGGAAGGATATAAGGGTCAAAGGAGGGAGGGGAGTGCTTTGAAATGCTGTCTTCCAAACCAAAAGTGGTGACTGCATTCATGACCCACAATGGCTGCCGCTACCTACACAAAACCCGCATAATAGGAAAAAAATACATCAAAAATCACAGAGTTTCTAGTTGGGAAGAAAAGAGGGTTCAGTGGAGGGGGGATAAAGGAGGGTGGTGGGAGGGAATGATGATCAGAGAGATTATAGATCGATCGGTCGATCTATAGAAAGATGGGAGAAAGAGGGCAAGAGAGAGAGCAGTTGTCGATAATGAGTTAAGAGAGATCCTGCTGCAAACGAGGTGGAAGAGGATGACTGACCCCTGAAAGCTGCCCTCCAGCCTCCACACACATGCACACACAAATAAAAAGCGATTAAATAACTCAGAAAGAACATCTCAAAACTATAAGAAAAACATGCCAAAGGAAATCAGCAAAAGCTAGAAACCTATAATTCACACAAGAAAACTTTAAATATTCAAAAACACATGAAAAACAGAGGGGAGAAGAGGCAGCCTAACATTACCATAACTGTGCTAAAATAAAGTTGTAATAATCTGTCCAAATACTTGATAGAGTCCAGAAAAATCACCAACTAATAAGAAGGAAGTCTTCGGATCACTGGCGAGAGCAAACACCTTTCATCTTGTTCTTCTAAACATTTCTTGCGTATTTGTGTCTTTTACCATCAGTAGGTATCCATGTATCATCTGCATATTGCTTTTTAAACAGATGAAGACAAATTCCAAGATATTAACAGTTGTCTTTAATCAGTAGGGCCATAGTAAAACATTTAAAATGTTTTCATTTATTTAAGAAAGAGATAAGACAGAAATAGGCAGACACACACAGGGGGAGGGAGGGAAGATGAATAAGCATGGGTACACCGGGCCTCCTGCCTCTGCCAATGAACTCTAGACACATGTATGTGCCTGTTTGTACATCGGCTTTACATGGGTGCTGGGGAATTGAACCTAGGACATTCAAACTTTGAAAACCAGGGAACAGGACCATTTTTACCTTCATTTTCCTTTTATCTATTTTGGCAACTTCCTAGAACGAGTACAGCCGACCTCCTCAAGAGGGAAGAGACTAAAAGGACTAAAGCATGCCTTAGACTGAGAAGTTTCCAACTGCCATTCATAGAAAACACTAAGCCTCTCTCACTGGAGACCCACACCAGAGATCTCAATTAATATTACACATTCTAACAGGGCTCTAACAGGGCAGAGTTTCCTTATTTTATTTAAAGCAAGTATCTGCTTTTTAAAAATATTTTATTTATTCATTTTCAAGCAGAGAGATGAAAGAGAGAGAGAGTGTGTGTGTGTGTACATGAGCACGCACCAGGGCCACCACCTTGTGGGTCTGGCTTATGTGGGTCCTGGGGAATTGAACTGGGGGCCTTGGGCACTGGAGGTAAGTGCCTTAACCACTGAGCCATCTCCCCAGCCCAAGTATCTGCTTTTAAAGCCATTTGTAGCTAGGTATGGTGGTGCACATCTATAATCACAGATCCCAGGAATCTGGGGCAGGAGGTTTGATTTTGAGGCCAACCTGGGTTTCACAGCAAGATCCTACCTCAACAATAACAACAAAAAAAAATGTCTAAATCGTACTATAGCTTTTTGTATAGTCAACCGGGCATTGGTCTGATTGTAAAACTAGCTACAGCAGGATCCGTATGTCCAGCCAAGTTCAGGTCCACACATGAAACTACCACCACAGCAGTAATAGCTAGAAGCCCAAGGGAACATACACTCAGTATGAACTCTAGGCAAACAACAGTGACTCCAGCATCTGAGAAACCCAGGTCTGGTTTAGATGCTGGGCAAGATCACACCACTCGCCCTGCATTTACGCTGCTACCTTCTGGGTGATGCAGATCATGTGAAGTTAGGAAGAGGTGGTACTTCCATGGTAGTATGAATGTGTCAAATGTCATTGCGTTACATTTCAAATGGTTAAAATCTTATATTATGCAAACTTTACCTCAAAATTTTGGTTTTGTTTTTTATTTGAGACAGGGTCTTATTGTATAGTCCTCCTTGCAGTGTTCTCTAGAGCACCAGGATTATAGGCATGTACCACCACAGCCTCCTCAATAAGAATATTTTAAAAACATTTTACTTATTTGCAGAGACGGAGACAGAGAAAAAATGGGCACCCCAGGGCCTCTTGCCACTGTAATGAACTCCAGACACATGTGCTTCTTTGTGCATCTGGCTTCATGCAAGTACTGGGTAACTGCACCCAGGCCTTCAGACTTGGCAAGCAAGTGCCTTTAGCTGCTGAGCCATCTCTCTGGCCCTCTCACAACGCTTTTTAAACACTTACTTGGTACAAAGGAAGGCAGATTTTGGCGGGGTGTGGTGCTGCATGCCTTTAATCCCAGAACTTGGGAGACAAAGTTAGGAAGACAGAAGTGAGTAAAAGAGGCCATCCTGAGACTGTGAGTTCCAGGTCAGCCTGGGCTCAAGCGAGACCCCACCTTGAAAAACCCAAGGAAAGAGGAAAGAGAGGGGAGAGGGGAAGAGAAGGAAGAGAGGGAAGGAGAGGGGAATGGGGAGGAGAAAGGAGAAGGGAGAAGGGGAGAGGGAAGAGAGGAGAGAGGAGAGGGGAGGAGAGGGGAAAAGGGGAGGAGAGGGGAAAGGGAAGGGAAAGGA
>PVHP010014010.1:0-39956 GCA_004024765.1 Zapus hudsonius | reverse complement strand
TAGTGTAGTGCTAGAAGGCAACACACAAGCTGCCAGGGGAAGCTGATCAATGCAGCTGGAGTAAACAGAGACCACTGGCATGAAACACTTTGTGAGGCCATGAATAGGCTGACCATACCTCCTACTGGGAGAGAACAGGGAACCAAGAAAGGAGCGCTCGTGCAATGGTGGAGCCTGGGCCTGGGGGAGATAATCAACAGCTTTTAAATTTGTCCAAATATTCCACTTAGGGAGGGGGAGCCCTTGACTGGAACTGGGGATTCATGGCGATGTGCACCAGATCCCGTACTCTTGGTCTCACAAGAAAAGATGCACTATGGGAGTGATTGATGGGGAGGCTACTAAAAATAGAATCTTGGTAATCCAGAATTGTGTATGTTTGTTAACCTAGACTGATCTCACTCTCTGATGGAGAATGTGTTTGTATTTTTCAGGATGCAAGAGAGCTGTTGCTCATCTAATCCTACCATTGACCATAGGCAGATATCTGAGATCCTGGCAAGAGATGAGCCACCACAGCAATATCGTGGAGGATCCATATGGAATCCCTCAGAAAATGACAGGACGAACAAGGGACCCACAGCCACAGCCTTCCAATCAACACAGGATAAGCCAGGGTGACAGAAACCAACAATTTTTGACACAAAGACCCCTAAACTCACAACATTAAAGGAGCCTTCAGACTCACCTACCACGACTCAGGGACCTGAGTGGAAGAGGGGGCTGAAAGATTGTGAGAGCCATGGTGGGGGAGACTATCCAGAGGCATGGTACCCATCAGTAACAATACACTTGGGCCAAGAGAACCAGGCTGAGTACTAGGCTATCCATGGTCCCCTGCCACAAGGACTGATCCAGACGACCCATGGAGGAGGATATCCAGCTGATTGGGGATGGGGAGGGGGGGCATTGGGGAATTGGAGATAACAACTCATTGTTTGCCCACAAAATAATGTAACTCATTATGGACAATATATATATTATATTATATTATATTATATTATATTATATTATATTATATTATATTATATTATATTATATTATATTATATTATAATATATATAAAAGCAGCTTTGATTGCCAAAAAAAGAAAGGATGAAATTACATGGAAAAATCAAGATTAAGAATCCTGTAAATTGAAAATTTA
This sequence comes from Zapus hudsonius, assembly GCA_004024765.1. Classification (NCBI taxonomy): domain Eukaryota; kingdom Metazoa; phylum Chordata; class Mammalia; order Rodentia; family Dipodidae; genus Zapus; species Zapus hudsonius. Next base: position 38,809 of record PVHP010014010.1, on the reverse strand, counting down.
ACTGAATTCATGAATGAATATAAGCATGTGCATGTCTCTATGGATGTCTCTCATACCTTTCTTCCTACACAGACACATGAATACAGAGCTCAGATGAATAACTTAAATGTCTTAAAAAAACAATATTAAAGAAAAAATAGAAGGAAAAGCAAAAATAAAATTGAAAACACTTTCACAAAAATACCTCTGTGAGGGCTGGAGAGATGGCTCAGCGGTTAAGGCACTTGCCTCCAGTGCCTAAGGCCCCTGGTTCAGTTCCCCAGGACCCACATAAGCCAGACCCACAAGGTGGTGGCCCTGGTGCTCTCTCTCTCTCTCTCTCTCTCTCTTCTCTCTCTCTCTCTGTATCTCTCTGCTTGAAAATGAATAAAGAAAATATTTAAAAGAAAATAACTCTGTGATCTTAAATAATTATAAGAAATATGTTGATATTTAAAATCTTTTATTATTTTTTTTAAAAATTTATTAAAATAGGGCTGGAGAGATGGCTCAGTGATTAAGGCACTTGCCTCCAGTGCCTAAGGCCCCCGGTTCAATTCCCCAGGACCCACATATGCCAGACCCATAAGGTGGTGGCTCTGGTGCTCTCTCTCTCTCTCTCTCTCTCTCTCTCTCTCTCTCTCTCTCTCTCTCTCTCTCTCTCTGTTTCTCTCTGTATCTCTCTGCTTGAAAATGAATAAATAAAATATTTTATTAAAATATTTTATTTATTTATTAGAGACAGAGAAAAAGGGAGGGAGAGAGGAAGGAAGGGAAAGAGAGACGAATGTGTCATTTCGTGTATAAGGGTCTATGTGAGTACTGAGGAAGTGATCCTGGTCTTTCAAGCTTTGTAAGCAAGAACCTTTAACCACTGAGCAATCTCTCCAGCCCACTTTCATGATTTTATCCACAAAATGTGATCAGGCTCAGCACTGAGATGAAGTTATGGATAATCAGAGTGCATTAGTAAATTATCATGAGAACAGAAGAGTATGGGAGAGATTCACAGGGAATGACATTTAAATAGAAAATTAAGCTTGCTTGCAAGAAGATGCCTCTGTAGAAAAAGAAAGAGTTCCTGAACTAAAAAAGAAACAGTGAACCAAAGACTGATGATGAGGCACACCTATCACAGTTGCTGATAATGACATGGGATCCTACCCAATGCTAATGCCCCTTTCCCCTTCTTTCTTTCATTTTTTTTCTTTTTTCTGCCCCATCCCTCACACAGTTTACCTTGATTACACAGGTAGACCAGAATTCATATTATCTCAATTCAAAAAATAGGATCAGACATTTCATTTTTCATGCAAAGCATCCTACTATGAATTACAATGACTAATCAAAGAGAGCTAAATATTATTCCAAACTTTATGGTATATTGTGATTACATTTGGTTTTTCATCTTGCATTGTATGTAGTTCTATAGTTATGATTTTAATTCAAACTTAGGGACAATTTAATTGTGATTAGTTTCTTACCATGCTAAATGCTATTGAATTAAGTCCACATGTAGCATCATCTTGTTACTGTTTGTTTTCTTTTTTCTTTTTTTCCAATGGGATCTAGATATGTCCTCAGGTTAAATATCCTATAACTTGGGATCCTTTAACCCAACACCACAGTGCTGGGATTATCCATGTTTTCCAATACATTTGAATGATTTATCCTATTTTGGTGTTGGTAACAAATACTGACAAACACTATGTGCTTGATGATATCACATTCTACATATTGTCAACTCTCAACAGATTTGAAATACCATATTATTTTGAGTAATTATGAATTCTCTGGAAAGTTTCTGTAACATATAAAGGAATATCATTTTTGGCTTCTGAATGTCTCCATTAAAGTTTCTTACCTTGCCTACATACTGAGTGTCGCTCCCTGTGTACTCTTCCAACAGGAAGAACTGATTCCACATCCAGCCACGCTTGGTGCGATGTAGTATTTTACCATCATCTTTTCTCATATCCGTTATCCTTGTTCTGAGTAAATGACTGTGATCCTTGTCTTGTAATGGGCTGGTGACAATTGTATTGAACAAGCAGGTCCAGATGGTCAGTGGTAGACAATGGGAAGTCCTCATTATCTTTGACTTCAGAAAAATGACAAATTTTGACGTATTTTTGGTTTCTCCTGAAGAGCTGAAGAGAAGAGGGATAAAAGGCTGTTATTAGGTTGTATTTAATTCTTATATAACATGAAATATGAAAATATTTCTGAGTGTTATTTTTTCCAACTAATATTTTATATCATTTAATGCCATTTATCAATGACTGAAGAAGAAAATATATTATATCACATAAGTAAAGATCTGTGTGTTTGTATTTCAAGTAAATTTATTTTATAGTTTAATTTATGATGACTTTATTAGAGTCATAAAATGTGAATGTATTTATAATTTAAAACACTAAAGTGCTGACTGAACCCCACAATAAAGCAAGTATAACATTAACTGTTACAAATGCATAGCTTTATAGTGGCAGAAACATTATTAATATATACCTTCATTTATAAATCCAAATACAGTAAGCAACACTATTTTCTCACAATCTTGCATTTTTGTGATGTGTTGCTTCTCTTTTACTTTCTATTTCCTTAGAAATTGACCATAAGGTTGTATAACTAGATATTACCTGATCATATAACTAGAATCAGACAACTCATGAGAAAAACTCCTGAAAAACAAAAACTAATAGAAGAAACCATAGAAGAAAATGTTAAGAACATTCAAAAGGAACAATGTTTTAGAACTTTCTCAAAAAAGGGGACAAAGTAATAACTAGAAAAATGGGATATCAACAAACTAAGATGTTCTTTTCATAACCCAAATGAAATAGTAAACACAGTGTAGAGATGAATTTTAGGAAGCACATATTTATAACAAAGCATCTGCTACAAGTTGTTACATAGAAAATATAAGGGATGCTAAAAATTCCAAAGCAAAATGGATATAATTTAATTAAAATTGGTCACAAACTTTAATACCAATTTTTCCAAAAAGACAAATTGCTGTATGGATCATTATGAAAATTAAAGCCTACCACTAACAAATATTACATCACCCAGTTAACAATAGATGTTACTTTTAAAAAGATGGAAATTATTAGGAAGTTGACAATATACAGAAACGTGAAGACTGAGCACCAGTATGAATTGAATTAATGTAGTCATTATAAAAAAAAAATAGATTCCCGGGCTGGAGAGATGGTTCAGCGGTTAAGGCACTTGCCTCTTGTGCCGAAGGCCCTGGGTTCAATTCCACAGTACCCACATAGGCCAGACCCACAAGGTGGTGGCCTTGGATCCCTCTCTCTCTCTCTCTCTCTCTCTCTCTCTCCTTGAAAATGAATAAATAAAATATTAAAAAATAAAATAATAGTCCTTTGAAAATTAGATTCCCAATTTTACTCAGCTGAAAGGAAAAATGACATATCAAAATTTAGGAAAAAAATGGTCTGACTTCGAGAAGATCTTACTAAGCGAACACTCAAAAGAACGGAGAATCGAACGCCGCATATTCTCCCTCTTATGTGGTCCTTAACCAGGATAACCGTTTTCTTTATGCAGACTAGTAGTAAGAAGTGAAAGGTTATGAATGAGGGGTAAGGGATGGGGGAGGGGAATGGCTTAAACTTGAGAGTAAACCATATTAGGTTCAAAAACAAATAATCCTCACGAGCATATAGTAACCTATTGAGTAAGTAGTGAGCGTCATCTGGCAAGAGGGGCCATGAGTGATAGGGGAGAGAGTCTAAGTCTGTGAATAATTTAGATCAGCCTGACAACCCCTGGTTCCAACCAATGGTTCCTTCCCTCATTGAGCTGTTGACCAAAGCGACTCATGAGATTTCAACAACAAGACAGAATTATGTCAAAGCTCTTGGGTGCCCTCCCTAGACCTGAGGCAAAACACTGTTGCTGAAGAAACCACAGAATGCCATCACCAGCATCGAGAGAGCCTTCAATGTCCTGAACAATATCCAGCCCCCAGAAGGCAGTTAGTGTAGTGCTGGAAGGCACTGCACAGGCTGCCAGGGGAAAATGATCAACAACAGCTGGAGTAAACAGAGACCACCAACACAGAGACCACCGACAGGAAACACAATCTGGGGTCATGAGTGGGCTGACCACACCACCTACTGGGAGAGACAGCGAACCAAGAAAGGAGCACTTGTGCAACGGAGGAGCCTGGGCCTGGGGGAGACAATCAACAGCTTTCAAATTCAGCCAATTTTCCACTTAGTGAGGGGGACGCCTTGTCTGGAACTTGAGATTCAGGACGATAGTCACCGGATCCTGTACACTTGGGATCCCAAAACAAGACACTGAGGGAGCAATTGATGGGGAGGCTACTAGAAATAGACTCTAGGTAAACCAGAGATGTGTATATTTGCTAACCTATATGGACCACACTCTCCGTAGGAGACTGTGCTTGTATTTTTCAGGATGCAGCGAGAGAGCTGGGGCCCATCTAACCCTAACAACCGACCGTAGGCCTATGCCTGAGATTCTGGCGGGAAAGGAACCACCACAGTCATATCGTGGACAATCCAAATGGAACCCCGCAGAGAATGACGGGAGGAGTGAGGGACCCACAGCCACAGACATTCAACCTACACAGGATAAGCCAGTGAGACAGAAACCAACGATCTTCGACACAAAGACCCCGAAACTCACAATCTTAAAGCAGCCTTTATACTCATCCACCATGACTCAGGGAACTATGCGGAAGAGGGGGCGGAAAGATTGTGAGAGCCGTGGTGGGGGAGACTGTCCAGAGGCATGGCACCCTACAGCACACTTGAGCCAGGAGGTCTGGGCTGAGTTCTAGGCTATCCAGTGCCCCCTGCCACAAGGACTGATCCAGATGGTACATGGAGGAGGATATCCAGCTGATTGGGGATGGGGAGGGGGGGCATTGGGGAATTGGGGATAACAGCTCATTGTTTGCCCATTGAATAATGTAACACAGTATGGACAATAAATATATATTTAAGATTAAAAAAAAAGAATATTGGTTAACAAAATTGGGAACTAAGGGACAGTGGAGAGATGGGGGACATTGTTCAATCAGTATTGAATTGTGATAAGATAGGTTAAAAAAATTCTGGTATGCTATGTAAGGGCAATATTGGTAGTAATAATGGGCTCTATATTTTTTTTTAAATTAGAGAAAAAATATTGAATGATTTCATCATAAACATAATAAATGTTTCAGTAGAGAGAAGTGTGTACAAATATTTTAATGTTAATATTTAAGCACATTACATAGTATAGCATTACATAGTAAATCACAAACATATTCATTTTTTATATTTAAGTGCTATTTGTTTAAATTGATTTTAAAAATGACATTAGGATTTAAAGTACTATATAGTCTTTCAAATTTGTTCCCTACTATATCAGTTCCTTTTTCATGGCTGGGAGAAAATACCCAACCAGAAGAAGCTGATGGAAGGGAATGGTATATTTTATCTTACAGTTTGGAGGGAAAGAGTCCACCATGGTGTGGGGAAGCAGGGTAGGATCAGACAGCTTTGGAAAGAACCAAGCAGGACTGGACTATAACATTCCAAGGCTCTTCTTACCCACAGACCCACCTCCTCAAGACCAGGTCCACGTCCTAAAGGGTCCACAAACATCACCCAAACCACCAACAATTGGGGATTAAGTATCAGTCTATAGAGGAAACTTTATATTCAAACTACTACACTTATCTCCCTGCTTTTCTTTTGTTTCTTTTCTTATGATTTGTCTAGGCCTGCAAAATATGATGAAATATGTGGGTAATTGTTTCTCCTAAGCTCTAGTTCAATGTCTTTGGTTGCAAATAGCAAATGTTATGTCTTTTTTTCTTCCTTCTTTTCTTTCTTTCCCTGTCTCTCCTTTCTTTTCTCATTGTTTAAGACAGAGCCTCAGCATTTAATCTGCGGGAGGGTGGCTCAAACTCAAGGAACACCTCCTACTTCAACATCTCAAATTTTGGAAATAAAAGTGTGTTCCACCATGCTGAGTTATGATACAGTTACCTAATTTCAATTTTACAAGATAAAAAAAATATGATTTATTCAGTCATGTTTCCTGAACTCAAGTGTTCTAATTATAATATGCAATAATTACTTCATGGGTTATTATTATTGCCTATAAATATTTCCAATAAAATAGTTATGTGTACTGCAAGAACTAATTTTGCAACAGCATTGATATGAAAGGACTGAGCCTAGGTGTATTTATGTAATTTCTTTAGGATCATACATATAGTAGATGCTTCATAGCCATAGAACTATTTTATTATTTATTTTTTTAATATTAAAATTTATTTTAATCATAAAGTGAAGATGAAATGAGTGAATGAGAGAGAGAAAGAGAGAGAGAGAAATCAAAAATTGGTGTTTCAGGGTTTCTTGAAACATGGCCTCTAGAAATGTATTCCAGATGCATATGCCACTTTGTGCATAATACACTTGAAAGAGTTTACAAGCATATCAGCAGCAGCAACACAGTCCCCACACCCACCACCATTGTCATTCTCATTCAGTGGTTCAGCAGTTTCTCCCATTCTATCTTTAAGACATAATGGTACCATATAGCAGAAAATGGAGAAGTTCTGGGAGCTTAATGCTATAGATGCTTCCTATGGTTCAAAGGCATTGGCTGTTCCCAGCATAAGGAGTGAACATAATTATTTTAAAATGCTCATATTATATATATATAACATATATATATTTATATATACTATATTTTTCAATTATATTATTAAAATTAAAATATATTATATTTTGAATATATATATTCAAAAATCACATGCAATTTTCTTGTCAATTATGAAAGCTTTTATGATGATCAATAAGACTCTATGCAAACAACATAGACTTCTGATCCATGTATCCCTGATCTATAATATCAGTTTAGAAACATGTTTGTAAAAAGCAGCATCCAGTGGCCACTTTCCCAAAACTATCCTGTATTTTGACAATCAGTGCTGGTTTAGTGGATACAAACACTATGAGAACCTCAGAGACAGCTGCCACCTTACTGTATAATAAATCACAAAAATTGATAAACTATCACAGTGCTAACCCTGGTTTTATGCACTGGGATGATTTTCTTTTGCCATTCTCCATGTTCATCAACCTTGCATGAGGAACACAAGCAACTGTACATTTCCTTTGGCATATTTTAACTTTGATGCACCTTTATTGTTGTTTAAAAGTAGAGATTTGAATAGCAATAAAGTTTAGCTGTACTGGATATACATCAGAGATTTCAGCTATGGCTGGAATCTATGTTTCCCTTTAAGTGAGAATAAGAACTTCACGGTTGTGTTCATTGCAATGACAACCACTGAATGAGTTCATCTAGCAAAGATCCATGTGTCTAGTTATAATACAGGTGAGGGGACAGGGGAGAGAGTTTGTCAGGAGAGAGCAATTAATTAGGTCTGCTGTTAGTTCAGGAAGAGATGATGCTCTATAGAGAAGTGATTCTAGATGATCACTGATAGATGAAAATCTGCTGGATCCTATAATCACACACACACACACACACACACACACACACACACACACATTTTGTATGTTTTTGCTTAAATGCTCTACAACTGTGACTCACCTGTTAGTGTAAAGTGAGGACTAGTTTACAAATGTCCTCCAACACATTTTTTTGTGTATTTGTGTATAATACACTTGAAAGAGTTTACAAGCATATCAGCAGCAGCAACACAGTCCCCACACCCACCACCATTGTCATTCTCATTCAGTGGTTCAGCAGTGAACTGAGCCAGGGGCCTCCCAGCTGCTCAAGTGTGAAAACTCACACACTACTATATTCTCTCTCTTCCACCTTCTTTACTATTTCTTCGTTTTATCTAAAAATGTGTTCCCATGCTTATCCCCTCATTATATTTTGAAAGAATACAACTTGGCTTCATAGGTTCAATAGCAAACCAGATACTTTCCTCATAATAAATCATATTTTATTCCATATTAACAAGAGATTAAATGAGATTATGGACTTTAGTTGCAGTGTCTGTGCTGAAATATGTTTGGGGAAAAATGGCTGCATTTCACACACAAAACTTGAATTTGGGTTATAATTAGGATATAATATTCATTTTATTTATTTTTAAATCTTTATTGTTCAAAATTAGATACATTGTATGAGCAAATATTGTGTTGGTATTCCCATTTCCCTCCTCCCTGTTCCCAATCCACTATGTTTCCTCCTCAGTGGGCAAACTGGATCAATCTATGTGGTAAGGGGTTATGGATATAATATTTTGATCTCCATCAATGAGGCCCAAAAAAGTCCTCTTCTGAGACCCTAAGCCTCCAGGTCATAAGAAATAGGAAGTAATGAGTCCATGAGATTGGAGCCCCTCATGATTAGATTGATTCCTTCTAGGTGCATCCAATGATGTGACCTCGCATTTACCTCTCAGCTATGTAAGCATGTGATGAGAAAACTTCAGACCCCTTGGAAGGAAGGAGGCACCTGCCAGATGATGCCTCCACTCGAGATAAGTGTTTATTGCTTAAACCATTCAGCCCATGTTATATTGGTGGAGTTGGATGAAGTGATATTAATCCCCATCTGCACACTTGAAAGTCTTCAGCTTTGCATAAATTAAATTTTTATCCATTAAAGAAAAAATGGCATGTCCAGTTGTAGACTTTACCTTTCTTTATACCATAACCTGGCTCAATCTCCCCTAGCTCATCCTTCAATGTTCCAGTCCAGTTTAGACAGTTTTTCTATCACACTCTCGTGTTCTGAATGGCTCTAAGTAACCATTTGAACAGTGTCATATCCCACCTACATTTCTGGCTTTATATCATGTCTCTATATTCTTCATATGGGCCTTAATTTAGTGATCTCTTCCATTCAGTGTATCAACCTATCGGTGGCTTCCCTTAGAGATGATGTAATTTGTATGAATGTTAGACGAGTGTACAGCATTATGTCCTGCACACAACTCAGTAGACACTGAATACTGTGTCATATGTGCCTCTGTATTTTGATCCTTGATGGCATATGAGTATGAGACAATACCCTGCTACAGAAGTAAGACGATAGAAGAATGGGAACTTTGACCTGGGAGAGTATCTCTTTTGAAACATTCAAAGGTTCTTTTTCTTTGTGTCATAAATGCTGACATCAGCCATGATGTAACAAATATAAAAGGTTTTTGCAGGAAACAGGGCCAATTATAAACTTCCCAATGGGACACTATAAACCGAAGACTATCAACATGATCCTCACAACTCTTTCATCAAATTCCTTTTTTTTTTTGTTCTGAATTTTGAATGTATTTTTTTTTTATATTTAGGGACCATCACTACAAAAATCTTGTGGCTCATTTAACACCTGCATATTTTTTGTCTCAGATAAAACTGCAGATTTTAAAAAAAGTGTTTCTACTGCTTTTGACTGTAACATTAGTAAGCTTTTATCCCATGGGGTTAATTAAACATTCCTCATATCTTTTCTTTGCTCGATAGCAACAAGCTGATTACTAAATTTTGTATGCTTAATTATCCCTATCAGACTTAGATAGTTAGCAATTTAATCACATTTTTGTTGATAAATAAATAGCATCAACTGAACTACAAAGTACAATATTTTAAATTTAGTTTAACTTTGATTTTGTAATCAGGGCATTCACTTGAATCTTATTAACTTAAAAACTGGAAATCATTGCATTATTATTTCCTTGTTCTCTTAATTATATTTCAACTGAAATTGAGAAAAATATCTATTGGCTATTCATGAATTGAAAACAAATTGTACATTACTGTAATTGAGCAGGATGTTTGTCTTTTAAGTACATACCTAAAATAAAATTATGTTTTTCCCCTTTTTATAACCATACACGCTTTCATAATTTTAATTCAAAAAAGTCTAATCCTGTTTTAGGCAAGTATTTGAGATAAAGCATGCATATAACCTGAGTAAATGTAATTAGCTTTGCATTCTTCTTATACAATTTGTCATCAGTGATATAAAGATTACTTGGTGGCCTTTAAAAAGAAATTGTGGGCTTGGGTGACTTCATTTAATATAATTCAAGCATGTGCATGTAATGTGTCCAATAAAGGTTAAATCTATGAAGATAGATTGTCAGCCATGAGCAAGTATGAAAAGATGAGCAGGAAGATGGGTGAGGGAAAGGCAAGAGGGAACATGTGACATGGAGAGTGAAGAAGAGGAGGTTGAGAGGGAGCCAAGGTAGAGGAAAGAGAAAAATCGTAAATGATGTTTATGGAAATTGCTTTCATATCAAACACTGCAGCTAAGGCGGAGTGGACACAGGAAGATGTGTAATGTGGCCACACTACAAGCTGACTTCTGAGGGGTTTCTCATTGTAAGCTGTGTGTGTGCTCATAAGTAAATTATACTAGGGTTTGAATTCAGCAATACATTGAATAAGTGTTAGGCATAATTATAACTGAAAGTATATATTGCTCTATTAATACAGTAGAAAGCACAAAAATACCTGCATTATGACTGCCCACGGAGGAGGAAATCCTACTGATCGGGGACAGGGAAGAGGGAAATAGGGGAATTGGAGACATTTTATTAAGTGTATCTAATTATGGATAATAAAAAATACCTAAATTAAAATTAAATTTGAAGTGATTTTTGAAATATTAAGAATATTTCATATAAAACAATTTCTCTATTATATTTTAAACAAGTGGAAATAAGGATGATTATCAGGGCTTTCAAGAGTGAATAGCATTGGACTAGCTCTTGAAATAAAGAGGAAAGCAAAGGAATTAATTGAATATTACTAACAGCAAGAATAAATTCTATGGTTGTTATTCCCTGCAAAGTAATTTAAAATTCATCATCCTAAAACTTGGTGTCTGACCAAGTAACTCAAGTTATAGTAAAATTCATTTAAAACACACACATTTGAGGGCTGAAGAGATTGCTAAATGGTTAAGGTACTTGCCTGCAAAATCTATCATCCTGAAATTGATCCTCCAGTACCCAAGTAATGCCAGATGCACAAAAGAGGTGCATGCATCTGGAGTTTGTTTGCAGTGGCTGGAGGCCCTGGTATACCTATTGCCTTTCTCTCTTTCTGTCTGTTTGCAAATTTAAAAATACACATTTCAAAGAGAGGTTTACAAATAAGATCGTTTTATAATTATTTAACATTAGGTTCACTAAAATCAGATTGATTATCTCTTGAACAATCCATAAGACTTTCTGTTCAGTTTGGCAGAACATGAGTGTTAAATAATCACCTCTGTGGGCTCCCTAGTGCTGGGGTTGTGTTCTCCACCTTGAAGTGAAGCAGGAGAGGAGGTTGGCAGGAGGAAGTCCATACCTACATAACACCTCATCCCTGCCAGAATAAGAGAATGCTCTCTCTGCATGAATAACTTCCCCCTTCCTCTGTCCTTCCAAGTCTATGATGTGCAAAAGGTCCATGCTGCTAAGAACTCTTGCTATGATGCAATGCCTTGTGAATTCCTTCCCTCATCCATAACCTCAATTAAATACTTCACAAATTTTCCTTTACTAATGTATCTGGGCTTCAGTAAGCATTCTGGTGAGTTCATGCCTGAAAACATTTCGACATGGTAAAGGTTTAATAATATAAGAATGAATAAATCATACTAATTATATAGAATATGTTATGATATTATAAAATCATGAAAAAGCCTATATATTATTATGAAATACAAATAAATACTCTTTTCATAATGCATTTTCTCAGTGAATACTAAAATAAATATCTAGGAGAGTTTCCAGTCAAAGAAAGTAGTTTACATTCATTAATAAAGAATTGGAGGCAAATATCTGGGCAAAATACCATCATTAGAAGTCTTTTTCTGAACAATATTTCTTCTACTAAGCAAAGCAAAGAGAAACTTAGATTTCTATGTCAAAGGTTTAATCCATAGAGAAAAGCTAGCTATGAATTTTTCACTTGTGGTTCCTGTCAATGTTTAGTGTCAGAAATGAGCATCAGCCTCTGTCACATGTAAGCTAATGTGACATGATGGTCTCACATGAGTCAGTTTCCACCAAGTCTTTCTCATTAGGAAAGGTTTCACAAGAGACATTGTGGGTGACATGTACATCCCGACTGCTAGAATCTCCAGGAAATAAACCAAGGATCATTAGTGAATAGCTACTCAATGAATTGGTGATGATGGAAAATAAACACTATTTTTCCCAAAGGAAAGAAAGAATGGAAACGTCAGAACCAGGAAGACAAGAGGAGAGAGTCCAGCGTTCATACTGGATGGTACATCCCAGCTGGGGAGCGTCCTCTTCCTCGAGTCAACTTAGTATAGTGTCAGGGCTATGAATAAAGGCAAAGGGACATAGAACTTTTGCACTCTGTTTACAATACCAGCTGATTTACAGAAGAGGGAAGAAAACTGAGAGCACATAATCTAACCTTCACTATGGAGAGGTAAGAATGGCTAACAAAGTGGGTTGCTGGGAACCTAAATAGTAAGTCAGCACTGGACACCAGACACTTTGAGCTTGAATACTATGTAAAAATATTTTTAAAAAAGGATATCTGCTGGCTGCTGACACTACTGTTAGGCAGCTGAAACACAAAGGTTCTTCCCAGAATAGCCTTATCCAGACACCCAGACAAGAATTAGGAACTACTCTGAATCCTGTCATACAAATTAAATGTAGCTGAATTGGTAAAACTCACTCAGTATCACAGAGTAGTCTAAGTGGTGGAAATCTGGCCCAAGCATAGAGTGATACTTGTAAACACCATAGTAGAGGAAATACATTGACAATTGACTAAACATACCAGAGCGTTAGCTACACCAGGGAAAAGGTGCTAAAATACCTGTCCATTGCTTATAGAATATAATGCACTTCCACTTCCACCACCTACTGGTTGCTAGGCAAACATCACAGAAGCACCCATGGAAATGTAATACCACATAGGTTCTGCTCAAATCAGATAAAATGTGTTGTTCAAATAGCCAGAAATGGATGAAAAATATAGCATAGAGTCAGAACTTGAACCTGCATTCAGACAAGTAAGAGCATAGAGAGTGACCCTGCATAGACAGAGGTTATGCACAGAGAGATGCACCTATGCTCAGGAAGACACTCCACAGACAGAGCCTGTGCACAGAGAGTATTCACCTGTGCCCAGGAGTGACCCCGCATAGATAGAGCCTGTGCATAGACAGTGTGCACCTGTGTTCAGGAGTGACCCTGCATAGACAGATCCTGCGCACAGAGTGAGCACCTCTTTTCAGGAGTGACCCTGCATAGACAGAGCCTGTGCACATGGTGAGCACCTGTGTTCAGGAGTGACCCTGGATACACAGAGCCTGTGCACAGAGAGTGTGCACCTGTGCTCAGGAAGACACTGCATAGAGAGAGCCTGTGCACAGAGAATATTCACCTTTGCCCGGGAGTGACCCTGCACAGACAGAGCTTGTGCACAGAGAATGAACACCTGTGCTCAGTGGAGACACTGCACAGACAGAGCCTGTGCACCAAGATTGTGCACCTGTGCTCAGGAGAGACACTGCATAGACAGAGCCTGAGCATTGAGAACGTTCACCTGTGTCCAGAAGTGACCTGCATAGACAGCCTTGCACAGATAGTGTGCAACTGTGCCCCCCAAAAATGAAATTTTCAAGAAAGAAACACCAAGTCAAATGAAAAAGGCAAACTCATCCAGAAAATTGCAGCTTTCTCAAGAGAAATTCTGAAAGCCACTGGTGCTTTAACTATGTACTTCAAGCTCTTAAATTCAACAAGTGGCCACAGAGACTACTATATTCAGCAAAGCTCTTCTTCATGATTGAAAGACAGAGTAAAACAACCCAGGATACTAAAGAGAATTGAAAGAATCTTCCTGAAGAGAAAAATAAACACATGTATGATTTCATAGAAAAGAATAAAAGGAACCAGAGAAGCGCATCATAAAATGAGAATTAGTAAATCATCCAATGTTATAAACCAACAAAATGCAAGAAATCATAAATACCTTTCAGTAATAGCTCTGAATGTTAATGGTCTCCAATTATAATCAAAACACCTACACACAAGTAGATTGGATTAAAAAACAGTACCCATCCGTTAGTTGCCTTTGAGAAATGTACCTCAGTGACAAATATATACTCTAAGTGTGAGAGGTTGGAAAAAGGCATTTCAAGTGTATAGAATTCGGGAAAACAAGAAAACAAAAAAAGCCTCAGGTGTAACTACACAAACATCTGTCATAGCAGAACTGACATCAACACAACATATAATTCTAAATTAATGTATCAGCTCTATTAAATAGAAAACAAATTTATGAAACTATTGTTACGAATATATTAATGTAGTAGTGCTAAAGTAGCATATGTGTTCTTAATACAATGAATCACATAATTTAATGGCATAGCTGATCATTGTCCTTCTTTCATAAAAACCAATATATATGTTACTATGTATAATATTTAATTATAGGGGTGATAAATTATTAGTTACTAAGAATGCTGTATATACCAATATAAAATATAATAGTTACTAAGAATGCTATATACACCAATATAAAATATAATTGAGGGACATACTAAACTTTACTAAAAATTCATAAAATAATGATCCAGTTTTCTTTTCAGCTTATGCATTTCAAGAATTCTAGAATAGCTTCTAGAATCTAGTATGTTGAGAGCAACAGGATTATTTTTTGAAAAAAAATTTTTTTTGAAAAAAATAAAAGTAGAATGAATAGTACAGCTGTCCAAAGAGAAAGGGTGGAAAAATCTAAATTTTTCAGAATATTAATGAATTGACCTGAACTTTTTAGCTAAATTTCCCCCATTTGATCCAGAAATGAACTCATAACCTTACCTTATGAGAGAATAAAATAAATAAAATCATGTGAAAGATCTTGAAATATAGTAGACCCATAATATATAATTATAGTCATCTTTTCCTTCAAACTAAAGCTATTGATTAAGCCATAACAGGGTTATATTATCTTCTGGAACGATAAAACAATATGCTTTTCCCAAGGGAACTCTAAATGATATCTGAGAAGGTCATTATAAACTATTGCATGAACCATCTTAAAGATATAAACACACTCCCATTTTTGTAGTAAGTGTTGATATGATTAAACAGCAGATGTTATGTGATCTATGTAGATCTCAGTTGCCAATCCAATAACAACATTCAGACCCAGTATACTTTAGCTCTTTGTGATACAATTGCAAAAACCCTGTGTTTCAATATAGTTATGGACAGAGATAATCTTTTGTGTTCTGTTGTAAAGTTCCTCAGCTCAGAAGTAACAGACATCTATCAGTTGCCTTGTCCAACCTGAAAAAATACTAAGTGAAACTGAGAAAGTACAAACACAAGAAACATGTTTTACACAGAAGAATCAGAAATTGTTTCAGCAGGGCAATTCATATTTTTCTTTATGTTTAAGTTGAGCTTATTTTTGGTTATTTTGGGTTTTTTTTTTTTGTTTTTCATTAATAGCTTGATTATAAAGAAGTATATACATTGAATGAGCATATCTTGTGATGGTGTCCCAGTTTCCCTCCTCTCTGTCCCCTAACCCTGGGGTCCTTCCTAGGTCCTTCCTCGGGGTGCATTCTGGATCTGTACATAGGATAGGGGGTTATGAACTTCACCAGAGGTAGACAGTTTTCCGTTGTTGTTTGTTTTTTCCTTTCCCTTTATGTATTGTTGCTGACTTCTATGTTTTTACAAGTGTCAGAATCAGGTACGTCATCTTCACACTCAATCCCAGGTCCCTTGATTGCTTTATCTCCATTCCCTTGCAAAAAGCTCTCTGAATGGAGCATCTTTTATACATGTTGAAAATGGCACAATAGTAAAACCGCCATTCTGGCAGGATTTTCTTCTCCCATATATATATTTTTCCAATTGCTATGCATCATTCACCCAGGGTCTACCTTCCAAATTATCCTGTGTTAGAATTTTATAAAATAACACCCATGCATAAATTTAATCTATCATCTGGGACTCTGACTAGAGTTTCTTTCATGCTGCATTGTCAAAACTGAGGATGATGTTAAGCTTGCATATGCACATAGTTTTTAAGAGATCATATCACTTCTGTAACAGTCACAGGAGATTAAGGAATGTTGTGGTACCAGAGTTTTCAGATTCACTCTCCCTTTAAAAATCAGTATTCCTTTCCTCTCTGGTCCATGGAAGCACCTTGTTTATCAGGGGAGCTCCAGGGAAAGCATTCTGGTGCTGCTTTTACTCACAGAAAGCATTTAGAAGTTTAAAGTTGGGTTCTCTTTATGAAGGAAAACTTTGGCAGAGACACTGTGACAGCATTTATCATCAAGAAACCAGTGTAAGGGAAATTGCATCACCATGCTGGGGAATATGGAGAATCCTATGTCTCATTCACCTCCCATGAGAAGAGCTGCATATGGCACCCATAACTGGGGAGACTCAGGATCCATCAATAGCTCACTGCCTAGCTTGAGACAGCCACCTCTAACACTTTCGCCAGAGTTCAGGAGACAACACAGAGGAAATGGAGACTTAAACATGAGTGCTGCTCACACTGCTATCCTGACAACCTGCCACAGGGTGATGGCCATAGACACTGAGGACACTCAAAACGCATCCATGCAGAAATCCAGAGATGAAAAGATTTTTCAGCCAACTTTTCAGGTATGTAAATTGATGTCTGCAAGATCACTTCAAATTCAGGGAGATCCCCATTGAGGCAGAGGGGGTTCCTTAGAAGGTATTTAGTCAAAATAACTATACTAAAATCAACAGCTCAACACTAAAGTAGACTTATAACACACATGCCAAGGATCAGGTACATTGTGGAAAGAGTTGTTTTCACTGTCCCTTACAAAGACTGACTATATCAGTAACCACACTGAGGCAGACCCTCCTTGACATGGGTATGGGGATGAGGGGAGATGAAAAGATAACATGAGAGGAATAGGACAAACATGCAATTTGTTTATATAGTAAAGTTCATAATTAAGAAATAAGAAAGAAAAGAAACAAAGAAAGAAAAAAAAGAAAGAAAGGAACAAAGAAAAGAAAATACATTGTGTACACTCACATCAATATAACAAGGTCTCATGGATAAAAGTAGAGATGTGCAATCTTGTTATGATAATTTTAGGTATATCCTCATGAAGTGCTTACAATCAAGCAAGGGCCTTTGTGTGCTAGGCAAATTATCAGAGAGCCATGTGCCCAGTGTTTTTGGCATGAAGAGATGAAAGTTGGAAATATTTGTTCAACAACTCTGAAGACTGTTTCAAGAGCATGTGGAAATTCTTGTAAGATGGAGTGTACTCCAAAAAGCCACAAATATGTCTCAACTTTTGCCAACTGTAATGATGGCCTTTCTAGGAAATAGAATGTTTAAAATTGGTGTTATTGCATTAAACTGAGGTTATCCTCTTTAAAGTCATTACTAATTAAATATTACTCCTTAAAACTTGATTGAAGGAAAAAGAGAGGAGGAGAGGAGAGGAAAGAAGTGAAGAGAGAGGAGGGGGAGGGGAGAGGAGGAGGGGAAGGTGAGGAGAGAAGGAGAGAGGAAGGGAATGGAGGGGAGGAGAGGAGAGGAGAGAGGAGAAAGGAAAGAGGAGGAGGAGAGAAAAAAAGCACAAGCACATAGGGAAAGAGTAAAAGATTCTGTGAAGACACAGTGAGATTGTGCTTCATGCCAAGCAAGGACAGTTCTTCCAGGGAGCAAAGCTCTGGATTTCACACTTTCTCTCGTATTGTAAAGAAACAAGAATTGGTTGCTTAAAGCAATTCAGCCTATCATTCTTTGTTATGTCATTGTCAGGAACTAGTACACTGCTAATTAGACCTGAATCTTTATTATCCATTTGTAATACCTCCTTAGTTTTGCCAGGAAAGTGCATGGAATCCGTCAGCTTGCTGCTGTACCACAGAAGAGAAATACAATGGACAGAGTATGACGTGAGGTTTCAAAGACCTTCGCCCTTGATATTATTAAAATGTCTGCTCTCCATGGGTCACTTCTGTCCAGACACTCATTTCCTCCTCTCCTCAGTTTCTCATTTTCCCTGATTTTTAAAATATACTTAACAATAAAATCTATAAGATCTAAGATCATTCTATCAAAATTTGAGAAAATTATTCAATTGAAGAACCTTCTTTTGAAATTATATGTGACTTTTCCACAAAAAATTGCAAAACAGAATCTGTATATCATATCTTAAAAGGATCAGAAAATAGTTCCAAAAATAGGTGCAAAAGAAGAAATTAATTGAAGTACAAAAGATGCATTCAACATATTAAATTATATAAAGTGGAAGATTAATAATTATAATTATAAATGAAAATATAATATGTATAAAGACTATTTAAGGTAACTCTGCTATCAATTAATAGTCATAAGTAAGAGATAATGTTTTATTTAATATTGGTTCTAACAAAGTCATGTGTAAATTAGCTTAACCCTCAACCGATATGTATGCAATCAACAACCAAATTCCATTTATATTCTTGAGCTATTCTGTGAAATGAGCTTCATCAGATCAATAATGCAGATTTCCCGGCATTAATGCACATTTTAATGTTACTATAGCAATCACCATGGTAATGAATTCAATTAGCACTAAAGTCGCCAGTATATGAATCTCATGTGCCATTTGGCAACTTCATAATGGATTTACAGATTATTTAATTGTACCAGCCAAACAAAATTACACAAGCCAAAAAATCAAGTATATAAAAAAAGAAGCATGGAACCGGCCCTAGATCAAAATATTAAAAATTAGTCTAAGCTATGAACACATTTTCATGAAAATGTTGTTAATATTTCCCTTTGCAAATCTCCTACTAGAGCACAGTACAGTCACAGAATATCTCCTTACAGTCTTGATTAGAATCACTGATATTCAAAGTGAAATGTTTATTTCAACAGGTTTCTCTGAAAATGAACAAACAAATATGATGGATGAACTATTATTATTAAAAGCTATAGAAGGACAAGATGAATAGGGAGATACTAAGAATTATAATAGTCATTTATTATTATGATAACTACCATTTATGAAGCATGGGCAAGGTGCTATTTTAAGCACCTCACAGTTGGTGGTACAAATTTGTTTGTTAAAATAATTAACTATAGGTCCATCAGGTTCAGACAGCTCAGGTACTGTCAGCCTCTAAGCGATCAGAGGGTTTAAATAGGAGAAATGTAGGAAAATGTTAACCAGACTGAGAATCCCAACTAGTCTTTCACTGGGAAAATAAAGGGTATCATTTTGCTTTAAATATCACATGCTATCTTTCTCTCACTTTGATGAACAACTTTGAAAAACATTCCCTGCTGGAACACAGCAGCTTTAGTCTGATGGTAGCCAATGCATAAACAGCATTTGAATAAGATCTTAAGAATTTTATGGGTCCTCTTTATCTTTTTTTGCAAATTCAATTATCAATTCATTTTAACAGAACCATTGGAACAAACCACTTTATGTTCTCTTGTACTTGGGAGTGGGTTTCTTTGATATGTATATAGATTTTGAAATGCTTAAATCATGGTAAACAATTCCAGCTCCTCAGGTGGATATCTTTTCTTTATGTTCATCCTTAAGTATCGTTCCAGCATTGAATTCCACTAGTATGCTTCACTTTGACTGTCAACTACTGTAAAAAAGTACTTGAGGTGGAGACTTTATAATGAAAAATGGTTTGTTGAACTCACTGGTTTAGAATCAAAGATTAGGTAAATGTGCTTGGTTCTTCTGAGGGCTTCATAGCAATGATAAGAATCAAGTGGGAGAAAACTCAGAAGAAATCACTTGGAAATAACATGAAGCCAGGGATATTTGGGAGAAAAACTTGCTTATTTGTATAAGAATTCACTCTCGTAGAAACTAAACACGATCCTGAAAGAGTTAGATCTCTTCTGAGGGTGACACTGTCTCTCACAGGTTAAAGACTATTATATCTTCGAACACTCCAGTGGCAGGAACCAAGCATCCAGCATATAACTATCTGCTGTGCACAGTTCAATCACAGTAGTGATCAGGGACCGATGATGTTGGAGTGAATATGATGTCACTTCTAGGAAGGTTTATTACCTGGTACAGAAAAAGGTAATGACTTTGCAGCCTCATTCCCACACGGAGGTATCCAAGAGCTACTCACACACTACTACAAGCAGGCCTGTGGAGAGTATAGATTGTGCAACCAAATGCATTTTCTATTTGTTGTTTGAAGCTCACAGATATTTCAAGGGTCTGCATTGCTAAGGCAAAAATTATTTTTATGATTGGCACATATCTCAAATCATGTATTGTCTATAGCTAGTTGATGGAAGGCTACTATTTTTATATTACGCACACACAAACAATAGAATTTCAGAGAAATTAAACAAAGTGACCATGACATTAAGTGGTGAGGAAGAAATAAAAAATCAACTTCGGAGTTGATATCTGGCCAGGCAACTAAAAATTAAGCTGTGATTTCCCTGGCTGAACACAAAAGAACAGACAGAATGTCATCATCATATAAGTGTGTTCAGAAGCTGTGACTGACCAAGACAAAGTGAAGGAAAATGTCCCTGAAAAACATACCAGATAAATTCCTTTCCTAGCATTTGGTGCTTTGTAGTGATAACTTAGGACTTTATATTTCCAGAATCATAGATAGAAATGAGTTTATAGAAGCCCCTCCCACTCCCTGATATGCCCAATCAAATACTGATCTCTGAGATTTTAAATACTCCTCCAATACTTTGAGCACATTCCCAGGCCCCACAATAACTCTCCTGAATTCAACTGACCAAATGCCTAAAAATTTTCCATGATGGACAAAATACCTTACTATAGGAAGTATCTTTTACATTTGACTGTGGTATTATTTTTTATTTCTAGTACATATCTTGCAGGGTACATATCTCTAGTTCCCTAAAGGTAAACAATACTATGCTATATTCGAGATTAAATAGGATAAATTTTGAAAATTAATACAATAATTATAATAGACTATTTTGTTTCTAAAGTTTGTGGAGTGTGTGTGTGTGTGTGTATGTGTGTGTGTGTGTGTGTTGTAGGAGTAGCACTAGATTTTGTTCCATAAGGAATCCACTTGGTAAAGTCAAAAAAGTAAAAGTGGTATAGATGTGTATTGCATCCAGCTTCTGTTGCTGGGAAAAACATCAAACCAGAAGCAGCTTATAGGAGGAAGGGGTTGATTTCAGACTTGCGGATCCATGGGAGAAACATCAAAGTGGAAAAGGCTGGCTTACTTTCATAGATCAATAGCAGAGAGACACCATCTAACAGTCAGCAAACACCAGCAAGCACTAACCTCCAAGTCAAACTCTTGCCCACACTTATTAGGTTGGACTCAAGGTCTGTCCTCAAACACATACTTTAAGGCTGAACTCCAATATCCAGAACCCCCCCCCCCATGATATACCTCTTCCCCAGTAAGGCTCTGCCCATTGTAGACCCAAGATTCAAGCCTGAGTCTATGGAGTCTCACATTTAAACCAGTACAATGGGGTTTTTATTGGATGTGTATGTATGTGTGTGTGTGTGTGCGTGTATGTATGTGTGTGTGCATGTGTGTGTTGTGTTTATAAACAAATCAGATAGCAATAGAACAGGCACTCATATACAAATACTATATTTAGGCTCTAGTAGAGATTGAGACTGAAATGTACACATTAAAATTTATGATGAAATATTTCAAGGAACAAATTTTGTGGTGGGTTAAACCAATTCTACTCCCACTTCACATAAGGCCATTATAGTTACTTCATATAAAGATCTTCTCTTGTTTCATTGTTTAAAGTTTGTCCCCTCCTGCTAATATCAACTACTTAACACTCCCAAAGGGACTGTAAAACATAAGCACCTATGAATCTGAAGTGTTTACAATAAAAATTAATCATTCTTTTCATAAAGAGGTAAACATAGAATTATGACCTGTGTGTGTAGGAGAAATGACGGATCAAGAAGCAGAAGATTCTACAAGGTTCATCTGTGCACAAATAATCTCAGAGGTCATCAGGGAGCATTCTAGAACGTGGAGTGTGTTAGCTTTCAATTTATGCACACTGGATGTAAGGAAACTTAACCTCAAGAACAACTACTCAGGCCTGCATCTTCCTGTCCCAGGTATTGGCTCCTTCCCACACTGAACTTTTGATCAGAAACCCATGAGGTCCCAAAACTTGACAGATTTCTGTCAAAGCTTTTGAGTACCTGACCCAGGTCTAAGGTAAGATCCTATTGCTGAAGAAACCACAGAAAGACATTGCACAACACCCTGTGAGATCCAGAGTGGTAACCAGATCCCAGATGGTATCATGTGTAGCACTGGAAGGTGTTGCATGAGCTGCCAGGGAAAGTTTTCAAATGTCTGAATGTAACCTAAATTATTACAAAAAACATAGAGATGAATAGAGGATTAATATTTCTGCTATAAACCAACTGACTTGTATTGAGCAGTTGTTTCATTTGTTATAAGAAGCCTTCCAAGTAGGAAAAATGCAACAGGCCTCAGTTCCTAAAATCGGGCCTTACAGAAAATTCTTATTCTTCTTACCATGTATGAATTTGTCTCTCTGGAAAACTCACTTAAACCATCTAATAAGAGCAATTCACATTTTATGTTCTGTTACATATTTACCCAGGCAACATTTTCTGATGCTTAAAAAGCATCACCAGGCATTACAGATAAAATGAAATGTATTTATCAAATTCAAAAAGACAGCTTCACATATTTGCCTCTTAGGAAGTTGCCTGTTACTACTCATAAATTCTAAAGTATAAACTCTTGTGTCTTGTGGATTAATAAATATTCCCAGAATATTATTATGCATTCTTATTCAGTGTATTATGTACGTGCACTCTGCCAAACCCTTCACAGAAATGCATTTGCAAATGGAAGTCACTACCTTTTACAGTCATCTTTTCAGAGATGATGTTATATATTTAAAATATGTGGGGCATCTCTGTTCACAGTGTTCCTCAGAGCATTCCCTGTGCCATTTTGCATGATAATAACATAGTACAAAACAACTTACAGCTAATTATTTTGCCATTCTAATCAAATGGGACATTGCCATCATAAAAACTAATGGAGATAAATAAAGAGAAATGTTCAGATTTAAATTATATAGATTCAAAGAAATTTAGTGTGCTGACATGGCCCATAGATATTTTTGGCATAAACAACCCTTTATCAGTTCTGTAATCTTAAGATTACTCATTGGTTTCAATATTCTATTCCCTCCATTATAAGCATCTTCAGGATGGAAGCTGAGTTTTCTTATAAAAAAATTCTAGAAAATAGTACTGGTGCACAATTGTCTTGGGTTTTCCATAACAAGTATGTATTGTAAAGCAGATGTTTTGCATTGCACTCACATTTAACTATCTCCACTAGTAATAGAACCAATACATTTTACTTGAGTGGCAAAATGAGGGAATATGAGCTTTTTGATTTGACAAAAATTTGTGTTAGGACAGATTTTCACAAAGGGTACACAAATAATTATACCTGACCTTTGAAAGTCCTGTGAGCCCTGCACATGTAGCTGAGTTGGAAGCTTTCTGCTTTCTAAGGAGCAAACCTGCTGCAGCCAGATTTCTCATTGCTGCAAAAGGAGCCAACCAAAAGCACCTTGTGGAGGAATGGGTTTGTTTTGGTTTACAGACTCCAAGGGAAGCTCAAGGGTAATAGGGAAAATGGTGATGTCAATGGACAAGGGGCAACAGAGAATGTGCCAAACACTGGCAAGGGGATGCTGGCTAGAATACCCATAAACCCTCCCCAACAACACACATCCAACAAAGTTCTAATTCCCAGATTGTCAGCAGCTGCTGACCAAGCATTCAGAACACATATTTATGGGAGACTTTCAAAGATATATATATATATATATATATATATATATATATATATATATATATATATATATATATATATATATATATATATATATATATATGTGTGTGTGTGTGTGTGTGTGTGTGTGTGTGTGTGTGTGTGTGTGTGTCTGTGTCTGTGTCTGTGTATTTAAGATTCCAAAACTTTTTCTAAAATCCAAGGGAAAAAAATTTAAAAAATGACAATTCTGACTGTGAAGTTAAAATTCTTGTCAAATAATATTCACTGGCATGAGAGATGCATACAGGTTCTGTGCTTCACAACTAAGATCAAAGGAGGACTTGATAGCTTCTGATCCCAGGACTAGCCCCAAACAAGGTACCTTACTTAGGATTTGCAATGAATTTTGCATTTTTTGTTTTGCCCTTCCTGAGTCCTGTTTTCCCTGTAATTTGTTATATTTTATATAGTATGTTTTCTACTGTATTATGTTTTACCATCATCTTTACTTGGTCTTCCCTCTCTGTTAATTGTTTTAAATTCTTAAATATTTGCTGTTGTTATTATTATTACTTTTATTAATCCATTAGTCTTAGTTTTAGGAGTACTGAGGGAAACATCAGGAGCTGGATTTTGGCTAAGCATTGAAATAAAAAAAAATAAAACTCATAAACATGGTGAGGAACCCTATGTAAATAGTAGCAGGTGAATATGCCTAGGAATTTTAAATAAATAATTGGTGTATTAAACTCAATTTCCTTTGATAGTACACAGTAGAACTATTATCAGTGAAGCAGAATAAGAGGAGAGAAAATTAAAAAGTATATGTTTGAAAACACCTTAATGAAACCTAATTACTTCAATGCTAATTTAAGAAAATAAATGTAAAAAAGGAAGGAAAAGAAAGAAAACCAAAGGGTGTTGGGGGGGGGGAGAAACTGTTTAGCCAAGCACAATGGCAATTCTCCATAATCCAAATCCACAGCAGGATGGAACAGAGAATCATCAACTCAATCTTGCCTGGGCAAATTTTTCTGAAGCTTGCCTCCACATAAAGTTAACACGGCCTAATGGTGCTTGTTGGAGGAGCACTTCCTAGCATGTAATATGGCCCTGGGTTCAACTCTCAGCACTCGAAGAATAAAAGAACGATTGTTTGCCTGCAGGATGACATGATTCTACATGGGGTTCTGCAGGTACCACAGGTCCCTATAAGTAAAAATGAAGTATTTTACCAAAGGGCAGATCTCTTGCTAAAGATTATTAATGCAAGGAGTGTAAACTCAGTAAAACAACCTATTTTTTGCTTTAGAAAGTAATTATGTGAAAGTTATTTGATTTTCTAAAATGCTTAATTTATCTTATTAATTTGCTGATAACATTTGAACGTATATAATATTTAACACATTTTATAACCTATAATTAATCTCAGTAAATATTTCATCCTCTCCTGAAAGCCGGAGTTGAGGAAATTGATACCATTATTAACCTTAGAAGAGATAAAATTAGCTTTCATTTTGACCACACTGTGGTTACATTACCATCTGAGGTCATTTGCTTAATCTTGATTATGTCATGTGTACTTCAATATGTAAGTTTCAAATAACCACGTCTATAAATGTGTCAATTGCCTGCTGCATTATTTTAATATAAATTATGATAGTAGGCAATAAGACTGATGAGGTAGTTTTGAATAGATGTCCCCCAATAGAATTCATTATAATTGTGTTTATTATAGTTATGAATTGTCTTCAGCCTTCTGGCTGGAGGAAGTGTCACTTTGGCCTGGCTTCCTGGGGTCTTGCCTTGAGGTATTTATAAATTGGATGCAAAATTCTAGGGATATATATGCAGAACAATATCCATAACCCAAGCCTGCCAGTCCTGCTCTTCTGTGAGTTAGACAGTTACAGTGTGCTTGCTTGCTTGAGGTGCTGGTGGTGGGTTTTTCTGTCTCTGCTTGCTTCTGTGAAAGGCAGCCAACCTTTTTCTTGAACTTCCCCTGGGTTTGCTACCTCAATAAATACTTTCCTCCCCAAAATTGTACCTGGTTTGGAGATTCATCCCAGCGGTGTGTGACTGACTATGACAACTGATTATTATAATTGTCCTTTTCCAAATATAAGCTAAGCAGGTATATTCCATTCTTCAGACAATGAAGATAGGCACATTCTTCTTAATTTATACTTTTAGAAACTTAAAATAATACTCTGGCTTTATCTCTTAAAGGTAAAGATCAATTCTAGTACTTTTTAAAAACTTTAAATTTATTGCCATTACATAGCTAATATTTATGAGTATACCAAGAAATGCAAAAAATAAGTATTTTAAACCCTGAAAAAATTTAGGGAGATTTGTGGTTTTATGTTTGTATTCAGTTATGTAAAATGATTTATATAATATTATGATAAAAGATATTTTTAACTTTTTTCTATATGTATATTTTATTTACCCACAATTAGTCAAACATCATGTTTTATACAACAGGATGTATTATTTTCTATATTGTTAAAGATTTCTATAATGATTTTGAGAAAATAGTTAAGAACAGGTAAAGAAAGTATTTCCCTAATATACAATATCTAGAGTTCAAAATATATGAACATCTTTCTTAATTCTTAAATGTTTAGGGTTGCCTGATACTTAATTTGTGGAATATTAGAGCTCAGATATTTCAGTGGTGGAACACATAAAAAATTGGTATTCATAACTTTATTATAACCAGTAATTAATTAATATTTGTTTCAAAATGCATAGTTAACTTTAAAATACAGCATTCAATGAATGAACAAGTAGACTAACAAAATTGCATCCCAATTATATTCTGCTACATGTTAATTTTAAAAGCATTAAAATTATTAATCTTGTACAGGTTAATGAGAGGACAAATATTATGCTATATACTGTAAAGCATCTGTAAAACTAAGACTATATTGGGGCATTTTCATTCATCTTCCTATTATAATCTGGGCCATCCAAAAGAGGGAGCTAAAGCATTGTGCCAAGCAGATTAGTTTGAGGAAAGCAAGATTCTTAAACTGTTTCACATGCGAATTAAAATGTGCATTAAGCTCTACTTTTAAGAGGGTCAGATGGTCCCATATTAGTATTGCTATATTAACAAACAGTACTTATATATGGGTTCTAGAGTTCTGTATTCTACCCTAGATAAAATCAACTACACTAAATCAAAAATAAATTATAAAAGTTGGAAAGAATAGTGAGTAAAATTTTTTCATAAATTTAATTTTATAAGGGAAGGGGTAAGAAATAAAACTTAATTAAATAATTGAATCATATGAATTTTCTTCACACTTAAAAAAGTAAGAATAATGATATTGTGGTTGCTTCCAGGTAATTGCATACTCTTAAAATTATGAAAAAAATGATCAAACATACAAGACACATCTTAAGAATTTTAGAATAAATAAGAATTTATGTAACCTCAGGAAAATCACTGGTAAAGACATCGTGAATACTAATTATGCTGTGTTTTATCCAACACAGGTGCTAAGCATTTCCCTGTAACCTGGGTCAGGATAACATTTATAAATTAAAGTCCATTTTCCAAATAAAATAGATTTTGAAGCATTTAACTGCAAAATATAGCATTTAATGACATTAATTTAATTAACAATAGATTGATTCCATTGTTCAAAACATCAGGAATAAGTCTTTAACTCCAGTAGGAAATCACAAGGAGAGAAAATAATTTACCTATAAATAATTAATTTTCATGTAAATAGGCTGTGAAAGCAAAATGTTTAATTGACTATCAGACACTCCAATTGTTATGTTTCCCCAAGACAGTGTACTGAAGCAGAGGGCATTGCACTGCGGTGGTTTAAGAAAGCTTATCATTCTCACTCATGTTTTTATTATAATCCCCTTTACAAAGCAGATAAAACATGGTCAAGAATAGTAATTTCTTCTAGGTTTACCTGATGGAGCTATTTTCAGAAATCCCAAGAGTGTTCCTTTCTCCCCAAGACATGAAGTGATTAAATAAAATAATAACCAAAGAAAGAATTTAGAAATGATATTATTATTTACACACACACACACACACACACACACACACACACACACACATATATATATATATATATCCTCTTAAAAAATGAGCATATACCCATATATATGTATGTATATATGTATATATGTACATAATAATATTATCTTGGAAATTTGGGGATTATAGAGTTTATTTCACATCTTTAAAATTTCCAAAGTGAGTTATGTACTTACTTTTCTAGAAAGAATTGATCAACTCCACTAACAACTTTTTGTGCATCATGATAAGGTGATGTTGGCTGATTTTTGTATTTGTTCCCAAGTTTCAATAGATGAAAATGGATGTCAGAATACTTCAGACAGAATGTTACTCCAAAGACCACAATTCAGTAAACTTCTGATTATGCATGAAAATAACGAAACTCCAAGTTATAGTGAGTTTATATGAAGACATGCTATTATCAGTTCTGAGAAACATAGGCAGCCTGGGGGAGAAACAGTCAGAATAGCTGCTCTGAGCCTCCACTTAAGGAATCTGCTTCTCAGAAAAGGTCTTCAAAAGGGCAAGTTGTTGAGGGTATGGCATTTAGGCATTCACATGTATCCAAATACTGTCAAGATATTACAGTTTACTTTTAATTTTTTTCCTAGAAGTTAGGAGCTCATTACAAAACAAGTTGAAAATATAGAATACGATTTTCAAACACTGAAAAGACGTTGTAATTAAATATTCCTTCATCATCCTTGAGACTCTCTAAAATTTCTAAAATGAAGAAGTGAAGCCGGAGACTGATGGCCGCTCAGTGGAATCAGAAGGTCTTGTGAACATTGCTGACTCAGAGTGCTAGCTCTTTTCCACTAAAAGTAAATCTGCCAGAGTCCTGGGTGGTTTCCTCCATATACCTCAAAACAGTGGCAAATGGACTTGAGTTGGGAAGTATAAGTAGTAAGTTAGAAGCAATAAATTTTATATCAGACAAAAGCTATAAACATCCTCTCATTTCTAATCCAGTATATAAAACATTTTGACCACAAATAAGGCACCAGTTACTTGGGAAATAATTTTGCAAGACACTATTTACCCAAATAGACCTCATTATTGTAATTGCTTTATTGTTAGTGGGTTGATAAAATAATTTTGTGGTGAGTGTTTGCACATGTGTGGAGACACAAGTAATCACCACACTCCTACCCTGAGACAGAGTATCTTCTGAACCTGGAATTCTCTGTAAGGCAGACTGACAAGTGAGACCTAGCATGCTCCTGGCTCTGTGCCCTCCCCCACCTCTGGGGGTACAATCATGCGAGGCCATGTCTTACTTATTTATTTTTACTTGGGTGCTGGAGATCAAACAAGAATCCCCCTGCTTTCACAGCTACTGTTCTTACCCTCTGAGCCATCTCCCTAAGCCCTCATAATCATAAAAACCCGATTTGAGCATCTTCTTCAATTTCTCTTTCATAACATTTCACCCAAAATGTGTAGCATTACTTTAGAATGGAATAAGAAAATATGTACACATAACCCAGGGAAAGAATAATGTCATTATAACTGTAAGAATCACACACAGCTGCTATTGGCCTTTCCACGCATCCAGGAACATCCAATCAGTTCCTTGTAAAACTCAAAGGTCCATGTCAAAGCCAGCTCACTGGGCATTAACTTTCCTGGCTGAAACATTGTTAGGCAGGTGGTGTTCACAAGGAATATGGGATGCCTCAAGGCAGGACAAAGAAACCTATCTTTTTTTAGAGCTAATATCTTAACAAACTTCACTGAAGATCATCAAAGCCAAAGTTACTAAAAGGAGAAACAAATTAAAACATAAAAAGTAAAGGTCAGAGTGATATCAGACTCTGGTAGGGAAGAAAAATTTTAAGCCAGTGGAAACTTAGAAGCACGGATGGTTTGTAGTTATGTGATTAGCTTGCTGCTATGAAAACTGGAACAAATCATACATTTAACCTCAAGATGAGGAGGGGCAAAAGCAGAGATATGAAGAAAAATGAATAATTTGAAAGAATCCTCAAGAACAGATCCTGTATTAACTCATAGTTTGAATAAGCTTGCAGCTTCTTCCAGCAATGTATACAGGGTCAATCCTGCTACTGAGTTCTCTTTGAGATATTTGTAAATGTAAGAATCCTTATCATTATAAAGAAATAAAAGTAAAATACAACTATACAAACATATGTGTTCTTCTATTCATTAATGGCTCTGCTAGAGTTTGAATCAGTCTTCTAAAATATAGGCAAAATGAAGAACTAAAATTTTGAATATTCTTAACTAATAATTTCACATCATATCAAATCTGTTTGAAATACCTGTATCCTTTTGAGCAGGAATACATTTAAAAACTTTATCGTTATAATCCTATTAAATTGACATGCAATGCTATTGGATTAGTTCATAAGTGTGTGTGTGTGTTTGTGTGTGTGTGTGTATGTACAACCATGTGCATGAGAGGGAAAGAGAAAATTTTGGTCATCATGCTTAAAGGAATGTCAGAGAAGTGAAAGTTAGCCCCCAGTTGTCTCTTTCTGAACACCATGTCCCCAGGACGGCAGGTACAGCTTCGACACACACAGAGATTTGGGAACAGCTGGAATTCCAAAGGGTATTTTCATATATTGAAAAAGTGTTTAATCAATCAACGAATGACTCATGAATGATTATGAGTAATGTAAGGTCCCTTTCACAGTGAAAGGAGCATGAACTGCTCTGGATGTCTGCACACCTGCGCAGTACACGCTGAGGACATCACACCATGGTGGTGTTTTCAAATTTATGTTTCCAGCAGCACCTGTAGACAGTTTGAGAAGCTCACATTCCCGGGACACAGAGCTGGATTATGAGTTAGGATTTTCTAAACATGAACTCTTGAATGCAAGCAGCCAAGGTGAAAACAAGTGGCCAGTTAACCTCCCTCAACCCATGTCCTTTACTAGCAGTTAATACGCAAGGACAGCCTTGGCTCTTTAGTTCCCTGTTTATTCTTCACATTCATCCAAACTCCCTGTGTAGCTGCAGATGCAGTGGAGGGCTGCATCCCAGAGTTTGTGCATCTTAAGTTGAGGCCCTTTTGCTGGTTGGGCAAGCTGTCTGTAAAGAACTCAGCTTCCATTAACACCCACTCCTTACCCATATGTCTCATCAGTCAGAAGGTAAAAGTAGCAAAGCTGCACAGATCTCTAAAATGTTTGTGGACCATATTGACAAAAGGTTATTCGTTGTCAGCATCTAAGGAGTTCTCATGTGGGAAACAGCTCTTCCGGTTACACATTGATTCTGCTCCCAGAATGAAAGCCAGTTTAAAAGGATGGGCACTCACAGATAAATGGTTTTTGAAGTGGAAGAGGAAAGAGGTGGGAAGGATGCTAAGGCGAATGAAACAGAAGTCAGAGTGGGAAGAGCTAGAAGGATGCAGGAAGAAAAGTACACAGGGTCAAAAATAACCAAATTACTTGTAGAAGTTAATTTTCTGGGGCAATATATATAATAATGTATGACATTTGTTACAGTTTATTAGCAATGATGTTGTTGAAATTTTTTTAAAAAACTTTTATGAAAAGAGTTGTGACTTTATATTTTCTGTTATGTTAGAATCGGTTCAAAACTTATTTGATGTACTTTTGAATTTTTCTTATAATTAATAAAACTAAAGATCACATTCCTTGTGAAGTATATTTATATAATCTACAAAATTAGAAAGAAAATGAGGAAAATATCAAAAGCTTATATTGAAATAGTGAGGAAACTGAAAGTTTTATAAATAAAAATCATGATGGTTTAAAACCTTTATCATTCTATAAGTATGTGTAAAATTTTGTAATTGATTATTATTAATATTTATGTACCTAAATTATCTTTGAAACCCATATTTTAATGAATGAACATTAGTTACAGATATATATTTTTCAAAGTCTATAACCTGGAACATATCTTCAATCTAGAATGAGATTTCTCTGGCTCGTTCCATATGAGTGTTTAGACCTTTCAGTAATTAAATTAAATTATGGTTAAAGATGAGGCACTCTGGGCCTGTCCTCATGAAGGCTTTAGTGGGCTAGTGATCACTACTTCATCTGTGAGGTGGGCATCCTGCTGAGTACAGCTAGGGCTGGTGACATGAAGTGTGACCAGGACAGCGTCACTATTAAATTTAAACTGTGGTTACTCTACTTCTGAGTCAAGTATGGTTCTACCACTTCCTAATTTTTTTTTGTATTTAGCATTCTGTCCTTGGAAATTTCAGTATTCAGTATTCATTCTTTGGTTATATTCTTTCTTAAACCCAGAGTAGCTTTCAGATATATACATACTTCAAAATAATAGCAGAGATGACTCTCATCATATTTTTCTAGACACACAAAACTTTTGCAAAGTTGGAACGTATGTTGCTCCTGAAAACCAAGATCCACAGAGGTAACACATCTACAATAAAGTTTTAAATACATCAAACATATATAATACACACATGTTTACATTCTATAGATGGAGAAAATATACACATAGGTAAGCATTTATATTTTTCATGAATGTAGACAGAAATGGAGATAAATTGCTATCGCTCTACAATTGAAACTGTAAATTTTATTTAATGGATTCTATCTTTAAAAAATAAGTGTTATAAAGTCCTCATAGTCATTGTCAAAATATGTTTACTGCAAGAATAATAAAAGTATTTTTACCTATTATCATAAATGACATCACAGAGATGTTTTGTAAATAAAACAAAGAGCAGATGAACACTTGGGGAATGTAAATACACACATTAAAATAGTAAACTATTCAATTCTGAATGGGTATGCACTGTTACAAATACAAACTATCTCACAAATTGTACTTGTGATAAAAAGATAAAGGCTGACTTTAAAATACATTTCAAAAGCGAGGTAGGTTTGGGGTATATCTTACTGTTAGATTTTTTGCTACCATAGAGACCCTGAGTTTGATAACTACACAGACATATGAAATGGAAGGAAAGGAGGAGAAGGAAGAAGAGAGGGAGAGAGGGAAAAGGATAAAAAAATAAAAAAATAAATGAGAAACATAAAAAATAAGACAAAAGGGTTTTATATATCACAATTTCAAGATAAGCAGTCATGTCTGGGTAGATCAGAAGCCTGTTACATTACCTCAAAGAGTTAATCCTGTTTTAATCTAGGCTCATAAATCATGCATAGTTGCTTTAAGGTATACCAAGTTGTAATATTAAGCTAGAGTAAATATCAATAATACAAGTGTTTGTCTTTGTTTTATTTGTAATTGTTAACTGGCTAGATATAATTCTATACTATTTAAACTTAATACCACTGTTTTTTACATAAAATTGTTATACTCTCAAGAAAATTATCATTCTACTCTATTAATTTAAAGAAATATGAGGCATTTGTTGAGATGACCCTCAGTTAGAGAAAGTGGCCACATGAATTAATTATAAATCCACAATGCAATAGGCTGGCTTTATATTGAAGCCTGTAAATTTATACTTTTATTCTGCTAAATAAGGTTTGTGGTTGAATTGTAATTTCTACTTTATATAATACATTCTCCACCCACCATGTGTGTGGGCAAAAGATTATGTTTTGTAAGATGTTCAAGAATTGTGAACATTAAGTGGAAATAATTATTTCCAGGTAAAGCTTTTCAAAGAGTTTAATTCACTCTTTTCATAAAACTACCTAAATCTACTGTAACTCATAGAATATAATTCAGTTTAACTTTTTCTCTAAAAGGAAAGAAATTCTAATGTGTTATTCTCATTTTATATATTTTATATTTTATATAGATATATCTATAACTACCTGGCAAAAGAGAGTTAGTGGTAAAATTACATTGTTATGATAATTAATATTATAATTAAAGGTCAGATGCAAATAATTGTTTCTTTTTCTTTCAATATTTTAAAACCATTTTGGGTGCACACACAAGGATACAGATAAAAATATACATGTACAGACATTTACGTGGAGACATATAAATGCAGATAAATAACCTGAAAATAAAGGTAAAGATGCTATTCCATAGTTTGAACTACAGTGGATCTTCTATGAATTTATTAACATTAAAGTTAAAATAGATTTTAATTATAAGTAGATATTAAGGAATATTTTAATGCATGCCTATGAATGTTTGGGAAAATATTTCTGGCACTTAAGTTATTACAGTACTTCTGTAGAAATAACTATATCTGATAAAGGAGTCTAGGGAAATCTCCCTGAGACAACTTTTAGGACTGATGGTCCAGTTTGGAAAAATTTGCATATATGTCATACCATGCCTTTGACCCAGGAAGTGATTTTTTGGTGTTAAAACAGTCTTGACTGCGCATGATCATATACTGGTTATATCCTTGGCCACACTGCACACCTGCGAGTATTTGTTTTTGTTTAGTATGCATCTCCCAAGATCCTGCTTCAATAAATATAAGGCAATGTTCTATTATTCATGGAAATTCTGGTAATAATATATCTATAATGTAGTAGGTTATATATATTTCAATATGTATTCCATCAGATATAACTCCTTCTGATGTATCTAGGACCACAGTAAACCTTTAAACTCAAATTTCAGATAACAATCGATATCAATATTTCCATCAAAAGTTAAAATAGGTTTTGGGATAAAAAACTAAAATGAAGACACTATTCTTCACAAGTGGAGACTTTATCCTCAAGCTGGAATGGGTTACAAGAATTTTAATGCACATTTATTAAATAATCGTCCTATTTTGTGTTTTAAGCGTCCAGGAACTGTCATGCTCATCAAGTCTAATAGAAAATGAGAGCACTCATTTCTACTGTGACTGATTTATAATTTGTAAAATTAACAAAACAGGAAAAAAATCGAAATTTGAAAGTCACTTAAATATTTAGCTCTTCTTTTCCTAAACTCCTGTTCTGAAAGTAAAGAAACACAAGGAACACACAAGTAACTGATAACAAGGAAGCTTCAGCATGTTTCCATTTCTGTTGCCTACCTATTCCAACCCATCATCACTCCTTCTGTTTCGAGAAATATTTCATGATAGCACTTACATAAAATCTCTTGGTCAAGCTCCAGAGACATGTACTTCTGCACTTTGCTTTTGTAATAGAGATCTAAGACCATCTCTGAGAGTGCTGAATTTAAGGATAAGTACATTAACTATTTAGGACTACAATGAAGATGTATGAAAGGGCCACAGTGATCCTCCCCTCCTTGTCCACTCAGTGTATTTTAATGATGAGGATAATAGGAAGAGAAATCAGGAAGAGAAATCAAAGTAAAACTTAGAAGCAAAAGTTTGTCAAGACATTTAAAACAATAAAAGAGTCATGACATTTTGTCTGTCATATATTCATCTCTCTGGGTATCTATCTATCATCTTTTTATGTATCTCTCATTGATCCACAAAGATCTATTACCTACTTAGCTATATGTATCTTCTATTAGCAATCATCTATCATTGAGCAACCAAAATCAATCTCATCTATCATTCTTCTACCTATATCTATTTAGCATGTATATATAGACTAATCTCTGTCATCTATCTATCTTCTATCATGTCTGTATTCTACTTATTTTTCACGATTAACATGATAAATGTGCAGATACAGTGCACACTTTTTCATATGTAATTGTATCTTTCTAATCTTAATCTTCTCTTGTATAAAATTGGACTTAGAGACAATTTAAATTTCATGACTAAATCTTGACTTTTTAATTTTATATAAAATTCTTAGTGATATAATATCACAGATAGTAATTAATTTGAACTGCATTGAACAGAGAATTCATTGCTAAAAACAAATAACCAAGAGAGGAAGAAACTGGTGTATTTAGAGAAAAAATCAGGTATCAAAAATTATGTAAGACAAAAAACTAAGAAGGAAAATAAATTTTTTTCTCACATACTATGAACTAAACTTATTCTATGGTTAATATTACTATTGAATTATGACTATACACACAAAAAGTAAATGTGTTTAAAATGTTGTATAGCTTTTAGATCACTATACTCTCTACTTAAAATAGATGTTTAATTTTGGGTGAATATGCATTGGATTGAATAAAATACATCTTAAAAACAGAAAAAAAGTAATGAGAATTCGCCTTGAAACAGCAGTATTCATACTCATTAATGACATATTTAGGCTGTGTACATCCACAGAGAACAAGACAAGGTGCATTCACTTGTTTATGATGCATTCCTATGTGTTCTGAAATAAACTTTCAAGATTTTATGCCTCACACATTTCACCACATTACTCACATAGCTTGTATTACATAATCTCAGACATTTGCCAAAGAATCACCGTAAGTTCCCCTCATATATGTTAGAAATCTTGTGAGAAAGGAGAATGTGCCTCACATCACTGTTCATGCCCAAAGAAAGTTTACCATATAGGGGAAAACCTCCACTGAATGATGTCACTGGTGAATGTGGCTTTAAAAGGGGTACTAGGATGGCAAAGCTTCGTGTCTAGAGGGACAGAAGGTTTAAAATATGAAACATCTTCATGTAAAGTGACCTTCAGAAGAGCTTCTGTTCCACATACAATTTATCAAGTCAAACAACACAATATTTAAAAGCAAAATTTTAAGATCGACTTTGAGCATTATGTGGATACACACAGGCAATGCACTTGACATTTTCAATTCTATTAAACAAAAACTATTACAGTAGGGGCACAATTATATAAACCATTTCGAATATTATGATACAGAAGAACTATATTCACCAGCTTATAAAAATTGTCTTATGTACCTTTTGCTTTACTGGTTTCATTGAATTGAAGTTGAAGCTAGATGCCTAACTTTCAAACTTATATTACCATCTCCTTAACTTTAAAGTAATTCTCCATTCATATTGCCAACATTAAATGTACATGCCATAGGAATTGTGTAAATTTTTCATTATTGAAATATATAAATATAGATATGAAAGTATTTCAGCATGTCAGGATATTTCTAGTGTTTGCATACAATTATTAATATACTCTTCATTTGCGTTAGCTGAACCCATGATATAGTTGGTGACAGATAAAGGAACACACACCGTTCACTTCCTGAGTTCTTCAGTGATTATGCTGCAGCAGACTAGTGTTTCATTTTATCTAACCAATGACCTGCTCAAGCCAGCATTAACTACTGTCCTCGTTACACAAATGTGACCTACACTTGACACAGCAATGCTTAGCAATGAGTCAGTGCTGAATATGAAAATAGCACTCATCTTTGATTGAATGCAGAAGATTTTTTATCAAATTAAAAAAAACTGAAGATGAACACTCTTCATTTCATAGATATCACTAAAGACAGCAGGATGACTATGTTTCCTACCTCACAAAAGTTAGCAATTTTTTTCTTAACATGACAAATTTAATGATGCATCATGCTACTAATATGGGGTTGTCTTAATTTATTTTTTGAGAAAAGTCCACTTATCTACAACAGAGCACCAAACACAACAGTAAATGTCCAGGAAAGACCAACTATAATTCACTGCATCTTTATCCAAAAAGTTTATCAGACAAATCCATGTAATTCTTTCCTAGAGTTGATAACTTTCCTTTGATTATGTCTTTGTTATGTCAAACAGTTTCTGAACTTCACCCTGTCAAGTGTCCATAGAGACTACATGATTATAGTAACATTATAGACAATAGTTAATTCCTTTTCATTAAGCTTATTGTGATTGTAAGAATTATTTGATGAGAATGGAGACATTGATTGTACAGTGGAAAATGAACTTACCCATGCTAATTTTGCTTTTGGCAGACTTCTGTGGTTTTCATCAAATCTGCTTTACATTAAGTAAGGTGCATTTACTAATCAAGGCAACAGGTATATAAGCATTTAAAATTTTTCTGTGAGGACTACAAATATTTGAAGAAAACTCACTTATCAGGTAAAAATATTGCCTGGGTCTTAATTAACATGTTACATCTAAATATGTGACATTTAATATTTATGTTGTTTCAGTTTTTAATTTTTACAACACAGAAATCACTTCTTGTCAAATTATGAACAAAAATGCCTATATGGTTTCTTGTCGTGATTTCAAATTACCTGAAAGTTGCAAGAAAACCAGCAGCTCATTTCAAATAAATATAAATTGACCCATTAATATGTGAGGCATTCAAAGCCATTACAATAAACTAAAACGACCTGAAGTTGTGTTTTATTTTGATTCTACCATTCACCATGCAATTTAGAAGACTGTGAAAGAGCTTGTGTTGGGTGTCGGGATTTATTCAAAGTAAAATAAGTAAACACTACATATCTCCAAATAAGATAACCTATATTCTTACCTGCTCCCAAATATTGAGAGAGGGAGAACAGAGATTTTAAAAAAAATAGCAAGAAGGAGAAAAGCAACATATATGTACACTATTGTAAGAAAGCACAACTAAATAGCTCATGCTTTCAGACAAAGTAAAAAGCATTTACCTGGTTTAGTAATGGACCGGATTGAGCCTTCCCCCAGGGTGATAATTCCGCTGCTTCTGCCTCACTCCGTCTCCTCTGCGCTGAATCCTCAGACTTATCGGAGAGCCTCTCTCCTCAGCATCACTTTTAACTCAGACAGGCAGGGAGGCGAAGCCAGAGCAAGTGTCTGATTGGCTTCCATTCCGCGGTCCTGATTAAGAGGAGACGTAAGGATGGAGCAGCTGATGGCGCTGCGGGGCTCCAGGTCTGAGGCTGGCAGAGGTGGGGGAGACCTTGCAAATGAATCAGGTGGGAGGGCGCCGATTGAGGCTTTGCAAAGACCCCCAGGAGAGAAAATAACTCAGTGTTTTAGTCTCTGCTAATCAGCTCTGTGTAATCTGTTTGCAGCTGGGAGAGAAAGGTCACAGCATGTCTGTAACCCCTAAATCATCTTCAGGGTATGCATATCACGTGGAGTGCTGTTATTCAGAAGAAATGTTGTATTCTCTCTCTCTCTCTCTCTCTCTCTCTCTCTCTCTCTC